>REGO01001224.1:0-37561 GCA_010120015.1 Rhombomys opimus
CTCTGGTGTCTTGGGGCACACAGTTCTGTCTGTAAGGAGTAGTTGGTACAAAGCAGGCCTCTGGGTTGGAGGAGCGTGAGCCTGCCTGCTAGTCTGTGGGAGCTGAGTTTTCAATCACTCTGTGCTCCCTGTTTAGGCCCAGATCTGTGATGGCTGGGCTTACTTGCCTGTTTGCGTCCTGCAGTCTGCTAGACTTTCCCTAGGTGACCCCAGCAGCACGGTTTCTTCCTTCTCAGTGGGGTCCTCTCTGGACAGGGGTTCCCAGTCCCTGTTGTACTGGAGCGCGCAGCTTGTCTGTACCGCTGAGCTGAGCGCGCAGCTCTCCGCGCCCAGCAGGAGTTCAGCTTTAATGGCGGCTGGCAACCGCCGTCCTAGAGACCTTCCGGGGAAAGACTGGGTGACCTGCGTTCAGACCTGCAACCTTGCTTCCCCATGGGATCCCCCCGCGACTGGGACTCCCAGCCTCAGGCGCCCTTGTGCCCACGGATCAGCCTGGGAAAGTGATGGGGACATGCAGACTTGCGGTTCCAGCCCGGAGACCCAAAGTCCGCGTCACCCGGGAACTCTTCCGGGTTCTGGCTGGGCAGCCGAGAGTGGACCCGACAGATTCCCAGGCCGTGGGAGCCTCCCCTCACCTGGGAAACACGACTGCTGTGGTTTTGGGGCCCAGAGTTCAGTCTCCTGGTCGCTGCATGAAGAGTGCTGTCCTGCTTCTTAGACACGGCGCTCCCCCGGCACCGCCATCTTGGCTCCCCCTCTCCCTTTAGTTTAATGTTGGCTATAGGCTTGCTGTATATTGCCTTTACTATGTTTAGGTAAGTGCCTTGTATCCCTGATATCTTAAGGACTTTAAACATAATTGAATGTTGGATTTTATCAAATGCTTTTATCTAAAGAGATTATCATGTGGTCTTTTTCTTTCGGTTTGTTTATATGGTGGATCACATTGATGGATTTCCATATATTGAACCACACCTTCATGGGATGAAGCATACTTTGTCATAGTAGGTCGTAATGGATGATATCTTTGATGTGCTCTTGGATTCGGTTTGTGAGTATTTTGTTGAGTATTTTTACATCAATGGCCTGAAATCCTCTTTCTTTGTTGGGTCTTTGTGAAGTCTAGCTTTCACGGTGACTGTGGCTTCATAGAATGAGTTTGGTAATGTTCCTTCTGTTTCTATTTTGTGAAATTGTTTGAAGAGTATTGGTGTTAGCTGGTAGAATTTTGCACTGAAACCATCTTGCCCTGGCATATTTTTGAATGGGAGACTTTTGATGATAGCATCTATTTCCTTAGGGGGTAGAGGACAAATTAATTTATTTAACTCGTCTTGATTCAGCTTTTGCAAGTTGAATTGATCAAGAAAATTGTCCATTTCATGTAGATTTTCAAATTTTGTGGCATATAGGCTTTTGAAGCAAGACCTAATGATTGTTTGGATTTCCTCAGTGTCTGTTGTTATGTCCCCCTTTTCATTTCTGATTTTGTTGATTTGGATGGTTTGTCTCCGCCTTTCACTTATTTTACCTAAGAGTTTTGATTTTCTCAAAGAACCAGCTCTCTTCTTTGAATTATTTTATTTGTTTCGAACTTATTGATTTCAGCCCTGACTTTGATTATTTCCAGCCATCTACTCCTTTTGGATATGAATGCTTCTTTTTTTTCTAGGGCTTTCAGGTGAGCCTTTAATTTGCTTGCATTAAGTGTTTCAAATTTCTTCTTGAAGGCACTTAGTGGTACGAATTTTCCTCTTAGCACTGCTTTAATTGCGTCCCAGAAGTTTGGGTATGTTGTGCCTTCATTTTCATCGAATTCTAGGAAGTCTTTTATTTCTTTCTTCATTTCTGCTCTGACCCAGCTGTCACTGAGTAGTGAGTTGTTCAGTTTCAATGTGTGTATACCCTTTTTGCTATTTCTGTTGTTGTCAAGGTCCAGCTTTAGTGCATGGTGGTCAGATAGGATACAAATGCTTATTTTCATCCTGTTGTATCTGTTGAGGCTTGCTTTGTGAACACCTACATCGTGTATTTTGGAGAAAGTTCCATGAAGTGCTGAGAAGTTAAATTCTTTTGTGTTTGTGTAAAAGTTTCTGTAGATGTTTGTAGGTCCATTACATTCATGACCTCTGTCAGAGTCATTGTTTTTTTATTTTTTATTATTTATTTATTTATTTATTTATTTATTTATTTATTTATTTATTTATTTTGTTTAATTTCTGTTTTGTTGACCTGTCCTGTGTTGAGAGTCGGGTTTTGAAGTCTCCCACTATTAATGTGTGGGGATCTATGTGTGGTTTCAGTTTTATTAATGTTTCTTTTACAAATGTGTGTGCCATTGTATTTGGAGCATAGATGTTCAGAATTGTGATGTCTTCCTTTGATGAGTATGAAATGATCTTTCCATCTCTTTTGATTAATTTTGGTTGAAAGTCTATTTTATCAGATATTAGAATGGCTACTCCTGCTTGATACTTGTGTCCATTTGCTTGGAAAACTGTCTTCCAGCCCTTTATTCTCAGGTAATGTCTATCTTTGTGATTTAGGTGTGTTGCTTGTATGCAACAGATTATTGGGTCTTATTTACACAACCATTCTGTTAGTCTATGTCTTTTTATTGGAGAATTGAATCCATTGATGTTGAAAGAGATTAACAACCAGTGGCTGTTAGATACTTTGATTTTGCTCTTTATTTTGAGAGTGTGTTTGTGTGCTTGGCTACTTTTAGTTTTTCCATAGTAAGGTTATATTTTCCTGAATGTAGTTAGCTTTCCTGGGTTGTATTTTTCCAAACAATCATTAGGTCATGCTACAAAAGCCTATATGCTCAAAATTTGAAAATCTAAATTTTCTTGATAGATTCCATCTACCAAAATTAACTCAAGATCAGGTAGAAAGACTGAATAGCCCTATATCCCCAAAGGAAATTGAAGCAGTTATCAACAGTCTCCCCTCCATAAAAGTCTCCCCTGGGCCAGATGGTTTCACCACAGAATTCTACCAGACCTTCAAAGAAGTGTTAACATCAATATTCCTCAAACTAATCCACAAAATAGAAACAGAAGGATTCTCTGTTTCTATTTTGTGGATTTCTATCATTACAGAAGATACTAGATTCCTTCTAGTATCTTCTGTAATGCTGGATTTGTAGGTAGGTGTTGTTTAAGGTTTTTTTTTTTTTTTTTCATTGAATATCTTGTTTTCTCCGTCTATGATGACTGAGAGTTTTACTGTGTATAGTATCCTGGGGAGGCATCTGTGTTCTTTAAGGTCTACATGATATCTGTCCAGGCCCTTCTGGCTTTCATAGTCTCTGTTGAAAAGTAGGGTGTGATTCTGATGGGTTTGCCATTACATGTTACGTGGCCTTTTTCCCTTGCAGCTTTGAGTACTTTTTCTCTGTTCTGTGTACTTACTGTTTTGATTATTATGTAGTGGGAGGATTTTCTTTTCTTGTCTAATTTATTAGGTGTTCTGTAGGCTTCTTGAATTCTTATAGGCCTCTCCTTTAAGTTGGGGAAATACATCAATTTCATCAGATCTTGATCTGTTTTGTGGATTTACTTCACCTCTCTTACTGTATTTTCCTTCAATTCCTCTGTTTCTTTTATTTCCTCTGTAAAGGCCACAAAATGTTTGGCTGCATCGTTTGGTATTTCATTATAGATGGCCATAATGTGTTTGTGGTTATTTTCCTGTATTTCTTTATTGATGGCCCTAATCTCTTTGTCTTTATCTTCCTTCATTTCTTTACAGATGGTCATAATCTGTTTTTCTTTATCTTCCTCTAATTCTTTATGAATTTTATTTGTTTCCTCTAGTATTCTCTTCATGAACACAGATGTAAGGTCATCATCTTGAATTTCATTTATGCTGGGTGTCCAGAGGTGCTTGCCCCTGGATAACTCGGTTCTGAGGATGCCATATTGCTCTGTGTTTTGTTGGTTGAGCTTTTATGCTGACTTCTACTCATTGGTCTATCTTAAGTGTTGACTCTTAGTTTCTTTTAGGTTCTGGTCCAATCAGTTTGCCAGTATTTTATTGAGTTTTTTTTTGCATTAATGTTCATAAGAGAGATAGGTCTGAAGTTCTCTTTTTTTGTTGGGTCTTTGTGAGGTTTAGGTATCAAGGTGATTGTAGCTTCATAGAATGAGTTTGGTAATGTTCCTTCTGTTTCTATTTTGTGGATTAGTTTGAGGAGTATTGATGTTAACACTTCTTTGAAGGTCTGGTAGAATTCTGTGGTGAAACCATCTGGCCCAGGGGAGACTTTTATGGAGGGGAGAATATTGATAACTGCTTCAATTTCCTTTGGGGATATAGGGCAATTCAGTCTTTCTACCTGATCTTGGGTTAATTTTGGTAGATGGAATCTATCAAGAAAATTTAGATTTTCAAATTCTGTAGCATATAGGCTTTTGTAGCATGACCTAATGATTGTTTGGATTTCCTCATTGTCTTTAGTTATGTCCCCCTTTTCATTTTCAATTTTACTGATTTGGGTAGATTCTCTCTACTTTTAGTTAGTTTGGCTAAGGGTTTGTCTATCTTGCTGATTTTCTCAAAGAACCAGCTTTTTGTTTCATTGATTCTTTGAAGAGTTTTGTTTTTAATTGATTGATTTCAGCCCTGACTTTCATTATTTTCAGCTGTCTGCTCCTCTTGGGTGTATCTGCTTCTTTTTTTTCTAAGGTTTTCAGTTGGGCCATTAAGTTGCTTGTATGTGATGTTACAAATATTTTCTTGAAGGCACTTAATGCTATGAATTTTTCTCTGAGCACTGCTTTCAATGTGTCACATAAATTTGCGTATGTTATACCTTCATTTTCATTGAATTCTAGGAAGTCTTTAGTTTCTTTCTTTATTTCTTCCTTAACCCAGCTGTCATTGAGTAGCAAGTTGTTCAGTTTCCATGTGCGTGTAGGCTTTTTGTTGTTCCATTGTTGTTGAGGTCCAGCTTTAGTCCATGGTGGTTGGACTACTATTGGGGATCATTTCAATCTTCTTGTATCTGCTGAGGCTTTCTTTGTGACCAACTGTAATGGTCTATTTTGGAGAAGGATCCATGAGGTGCTTAAAAGAAGGTATACTCTTTTGAGTTTGGGTGAAAAGATCTGTAGATGTCTATTAGATCCATTTAATTTAGGGACTCTGTAAGTGCCTTTATTTACCTATTTGGTTTCTGTCTAGTTGATCTGTCCCTTGGTGAGAGTCGGGTATTGAAGTCTCCCATTATTAAGGTATTGGGATCAATGTGTGATTTAAGCTTTAACAATGTTTCATTTACAAATGTAGGCGCTCTTATATTTGGGGCATAGATGTTCAGAACTGTGAAATCCTTTTGGTGGATTTTTCCTTTGATGAGAATGAAATGCCCCTCCTTATCTTTTTTGCTTAATTTTGGTTGAAAGTCTATTTTATTAGATGTTAGGATGGCTACTCCAGCTTGTTTTCTGGATCCATTTGCTTGAAAAACTTTTTTCTAGCCCTTTACTCTGAGGTAGTGTTCAAAAGCCTGTATTTCACAAATATGGAAAGTCTAGAGGAAATCATGAAATTTTCAGGCAAATGGGGGTACCTAGAAATTATCATCCTGTGTGAGGTTTCCCAGAAGCAGAAAGACACACATGATATATACTCACTTATAAGTGGATATTAGACTAATAATATAGGACAAACATGCTAATATTTGTACACCCAAAGAGGCTAAGCAATGTCACCATCCTGCAGTGACACCTGAATACCACCCGAGTGAAGGCTTGGGGAAAAGAGACAGGGTGACACGAAGAAGGACACCATTCTTCTGATCAAGGTGTCATTTACTGAATGTCAAGTTAACATTTAACTAGCAGGAAAGTACAAGCAGTTTCTCATGGAGGCAATTTTACTTAGCCAAAATGTATGAGAGCTCATTCAAGGTTACACAGAGCCTGCTGTCTGGTTACCATGGTTACATGGAGTTTCTCAGGGTCAGAGCCCTCTGCTGTAGAATTGCCAGGGTCAGTCTCTGAGACACCAAACTTAGATAGGAGCCAGGGCCAAGGAGTCAAATTCCACTCCTCAGATGCACACTCCAATTTGTCATTAACTCCAAATGTGCTGCCACAATTCCTCCCTTTCAAATTAAAACAAAAAGACCATGCCTGTCTTAGGCAGACGTGATTCTCAACAAAGATTTTCCCAATCATGGAAGAATCCTGCTTATAGGGGGATTTCCTTGTCTTAGATTGATATTTATCCTATTGCCCATTACCCATCATTGACTAACCGGCTCACTACACAGGAAAGGAGAGTTTAAAGCTGACGTTTGAGCTGGGCAAGCCAAGCCCCTACCTGGGGCCAGGGAGTTGCAGCATGCTGCTGTTCAATGGCCAAAAGGACTTTGTGCATGGCGTCATTAAATCTAGCCTGGCACTGTAGAGCTAAGTGGACACATCTGGCAATTACAAAAATGAATAGTACCAGACCTTCAACAAGAGGGGGTTGGGCACTAAATTACAGGTGTAATTCAGCCTTCACTGGATAAATCAGCAATATCGTTGCTCGGGGAATGATCTTGTTTCTTGATGTAATCCATTTGTTACACCAGTCTCTCTGGCAGCCATCGAGCAGCATCTTCAACCTTCGAAAAAACACAAACATATCTTTGTCCCCAAATTAAAATGAGGTCAGGTCCATGCCATGTATTATTTAAGGGGTCCCTCCATTTAACCATGGAGGTTTTAGGGTGACAAAAACTTTCAGCTGCAGATTTGCCATGTTTGTCCAAGGTTAAAATATTCAAAATAAAAATTACATGATTTAATTGAGTTCTGGATGAACGAGGAGGATGAATGAAGGAGGAACCTGGGTAAGATGCTCAATCCTCATTCAGAAAGGCAAATAGGATAGATATTGGAAGGGGGAGAAAAGTGGGAATAGGACAGTAGTCTACCACAGAGAGACTCTGAAAGACTCTATTCTGCAGGATATTAAAGCAGATGCTGAGAATCATAGCCAACCTTTGGGCAGAGTGCAGGGAATCTTAGGAAAGAAGAGGGAAACAGAAAGACATGGATGGAACAAGAGCTCCACAAGGTCAGCAACAGAACCAAAAAATCTGGGCCCAGTGGTCTTTCTCTGATACTCCAACCAAAGATCACTCATGTAGATAACCTAGAACCCTTGGGCAGATGTAGCCCATGGCAGCTCATTGTCCAAGTTGGTGCCCTAGTAAGGAGAACAGGGGCTGTCTCTGACATGAACTCAGTGCCTGGCTCTTTGATAACCTCTCCCCAGAAGGTGGGGAGCAGTTTTACCAAGCCACAGAAGAAGATAATGCAGCCAGGCCTGATGAGACCTGATAGGCTGGGGTCAGATAGTAGAGGAAGAGAACCTCTCCTATCAGAGGACTGGGGCAGTGGCATGGGAAGATAAGAGGAACTGAGGGTGGTATTGGGACAGGTAAAGGGACTTGGGATATAAGGTGAATAAATTGTAATAAATAACAAATAATTTAAAAAAAATAGAAAATTTAAAAAAGCAAATCCATCCCCCCAAAAAACTCCACGAGAGGACTCCTACAGCTGAGAAACAACTTCAGCAATGTACCTGGTTACAAAATTAATTAAAAAAATCAGTAGCCTTCCTGTAAACAGACAACAAATGGGCTGAGACAGAAATTAAGGAAACTACACCCTTCACAATAGCCACAAATAATATAAGGTATCTTATATTATTTGTGTAACTCTTAAGGTGTAACTCTTACCAGCAAGTGAAAGAAAGTCCTGTATGACAAGAACTTCAGAAGAAAGAAATTGAAGAAAATATCAAAAGATGGAAAGAGTCCCATGTTCATAGATCAGTAGGATTAACATAGTAAAAATGGTCATCTTACCAAAGTCAAACTACAGATTCAATGCCTACCTATGAAAATACCAATACAGATCTTGAAAGAACAATTCTAAACCTCATATGGAAAAATAAAAAACCCAGAATAGCTTAAAAAACAGAGAACTTTCTGTAGAGGAATATCGAATGGCAGAGAAACAGTTAAAGAAATGCTAAACGTCATTAGCCATTAGGGAAATGCAAACCAAAACGACCCTGAGATTTCACCTTACAATCATCAGAATGGCCAAGATGAAAAACTCCAGTGACAACACATGCTGAAGAGGTTGTGGAGAAAGGAGAACTCTCCTCCACTGCTGGTGGGAATGTAAACTTGTACAACCACTCTGGAAAGCAATCTGGCACTTTCTCAGACAACTAGGAATAGCGCTTCCTCAAGATCCAGCTATACCACTACTAGGCTTATATCCAAAAGAGGCTCAAGTACACAATAAGGACATTTGCTCAACCATGTTTGTAGCAGCTTTATTTGTAAACAATTTGGAAACAATCCAGATGCCCCTCAACTGAAGAATGGATGTAGAAATTGTGGTACATCTATGCAATGGAATATTACTCAGCAATAAAAAACAAGGAAATCATGAAATTTGCAGGTAAATGGTGAGACCTGGAAAGGATCATCCTGAGTGAGCTGTCCCAGAAGCAGAAAGACACACACGGTATATACTTACTCATATAAACATATAATATAGGATAAACCTACTAAAATCTGTACATCTAAAGATCTGTACTAATCAAGAGGGAGGACTCTGATGCTCAATCCCCATCCCAAAAGGCAAAGAGGATGGACATCAGAAGAAGAAAACAGGAAACAAGTTAGGAACCTGCCACAGAGGGCCTCTGAAAGGCCCTGCCCTGCAGACTGTCAAAGCAGATGCTGAGACTTATGGCCAACTGTTGGGCTGTGTGCATGGAATCTTATGAAAGAAGTGGGAAATAGTAAGATCTGGAGAGGACAGGAACACCACAAGGAGAGCAACAGAACTAGAAAATTTGAACACAGGGGTCTTTCCAGAGACTCATACTCCAACCAAGTACCATGCATGGAGATAGGCTAGAAACCCTGCAGAGATGTAGCCCATGGCAGTTCAGTGTCCAAGTGGGTTCCATAGTAATGGGAACAGGGACTGTCTCTGCTATGCACTGATTGGCCTGCTCTTTGATCACCTCCCCCTAAGGGGGGAGTAGCCTTACCAGGCCACGGAAGATGCCAATGCAGCCACTCCTGATGAGATCTGATAGACTAAGATCAGAAGAAAGGAGGAGAGGACCTCCCCTATTAGTGGACTTGGGGAGGGGCATGCGTGAAAAAGGGGGAGGGAAGATGGGATTGAGAGGGGATGAGGGAGGGGTTTATGGGGGGATACAAAGTGAATAAAGTATAATTAATAAAAGTTAAATAAATAAAACAATAAAACAATAAAACATTTAACAATAAAAAAATGGGGTACAGCCTAAACAGAATTCTCAATAGAGGAATATCAAAATAGAGAGAAACACTTAAAGAAATGTTCAGTGTCCTTAGTCATCAGGGAAATGCAATCCAAAACAACCCTGAGAATCCATCTTACATCCACCAGAATGGCTAAGATCAAAAGCTCAAGTGACAACACCTGCTGGAGAGGATGTGGAGAAGGGGGAACCCTCCTCCATTGCTGTGTTCCCACCAGCAATGTAAACTTGTACAGCCACTTTAGAAATCAATCTGGTGCTTTCTGAGACAATTAGGAATAGTGCTACCTCAAGATCAAGCTATATCCAAAATAGGCATATCTCCAAAATATGCTCAAATATTCAACAAAGACATTTGCTCAGTAAGCATATTTTTATTACCATAAAGCACACACAACACAAGCATTTCCCATCTTAAGCATACTGCTTGGTGTCATTTACATTTTTGCCATCTGCCTCCACCCAGTAAGATGCCCATGGCCCATCAACTTCCTGAGCTGAGGATGAGACTCTGCTTTGTTTTCACTCCTGAAAGTTTCCAAGGTCTTCCTGCTCCAAGTAGTCCACACAGCATTTGTTCACCCTAGACTCTCAAGGCAATCAGCATGGTGGCTTCATGCCCCCCTGTGTGGGACCATGTGCAGAAGCCCCTTGTCTTTTAAAGCCGAGTAACAGCCCAGTGTAGAGAGGCTGAACTGTTTATCCATTATCAGGACTGCTTTTTATACATAGACTCTACATTGTCTCTCTCTCTATCTGTTTGTTTGTCTGTCTGTCTCTCTCTCTCTGTGTATGTGTGTGTGTTTTTTGATTATATGGTGAATATCATAATAAATGCTTACATACATAGTTTGGCAAGATAGAGAGAGAGCTGAGGAAATTGAATGATTGAGGCATATCATGAACTGTCAGATATTTTTAGGTATTATGGGTAATCCAGTCCATGACAAGTGAGATCCACTATCCACGTATCTCTTCAACACACACAGGAGAGTACAAAACACTTAGGAACCTGCCAAGTGGCTTTTCTTTTATGTCTGGCTTCCATATATATCATAATATATAGGTTTAACAGCAACAGAAAGAATAACTGTCTTTTTTCTTTAACTTGAAGATCACATAAACACAGTACATAGTTCTGATGCCAGTGCACCAGCTCATCTTAAAAGAACTTATGTATTTGAATAGTCATATGTTTACTGTCCTCCCACAACATTTCAAAATGTGAATTACATGTTTTTCAGTGCTGAGGACCAAAAAAGGACTGACTGTGGCATAGCTATGACCTACAAGAATCACAATAAAATAAAATATGGGATCATTACTTGGATATCTCAAGTAGCAGATGATGCTGTCCGAGGTGTACATCACCACAAAGAAGCTCATGAGGCACAGGATGGACTGTGTGGCTCTGTGTTCTGGGGATGATGTAGGGGAACGGTTGGTGCTGTGGAGAAACTGGGACTGTTTCTTATGTCTGTATAGGAAAGTCACCATGTATGCACTGGAGATGGCCATGAGAGCTACAAAGATGACATCTCTGAGAGTAAATAGTATATAAAATGTATGCCAGAAAGAATAACTCATGGGCCAAAGACAGCAAGACTGAGTGATGTATGTAAATCCAGGAGAGGTCAGATTAGGTGTTGCAGTTATGTATTTTATAAGGGGACTGCTAATGGATGAATAAAAGATACTCAGGAAAAGAAGGCAACCTAGCATGTGGTATGGAGATTTATGTTTGAACTTTGCTAGACAGCAACTTCTGGGACTGAGGGTGATGGCCTGGAGGATGCTGAGCAGGCTAGTGGCACAAAGAGAGAGGCTCCTAAAAAACCTGTACAAGAATATTACAAATTTGCATGTGGAGTCACTCCATCTCTTCCCTGGCATAAAAATGTCTGTAGCTACTAAACTCATGACTAGCAGCATCAGTAAGTGGACTAGGGCCAAGAGGCTGATGGGTGGATCAGTGAGTCTGGGCGTCTGTCCACGAATGAACTTGAGGACCTGGAAGAGAAAAAGGAAGCTGTTGCCTGATAGCCCAATTCCAGCTTCAAAATACAGAGTGTTTCTAATCTTAATATTATAAGACAGGTCATTGATTTTATTCATTTTAAGACTGAAAGAAACAGGTAGGAACTATGGAGGGGAAACAGCAAGAAGATTCCCTATCCCAAATCTAGCCTTGCTCATCAGGGCAGACAATTGCAGCTCTGCTACTTCCAGGAAGACGTGTTGATGTTTCACAGTTCAGCCTTATTCCACCTAATATTGCCTCTACCTCAACTTGCCCAGAAGCCACGTTTAATTTATCCATTGTTTCACATTTACGTGCCCCATCCATATATAAGCTTTCTCCATATTGAAAATTGTCATTTGCAGTGGAAGTAATTTTTCCTACTGTTTCCTATTTGAGGTCTCCTGAGGCAAAAGTAATGTCTTACTTGTCTTTCATCTGCATCATGTTGATTGCCAGAAACATAGCAGCTCTGCAGTTTTTGGTGAAGTTCAATGAGGATTGCAAGAAAGTAGAAATAAGACCCTCAGATGAAGCAGTGCCCTTGTCTTAAACAGGCCCAGAGCAATTTTATTTCAGTCTTTTTGTTCTGCTCATTTACTGCAGACCTAGTGGCTCTTCATGTGGTTCTGCAGGGAGCATTAGGAGTGGAAACTCTGAATCCAGACTGCTTCACATCCTATCCACTCTTGCCATTTCCTGTGTGTGACTCTGAGCAGTCTAGGGTTGAGCTGAAGTGCAAAAACATAAGACAGTTGTGTGCCTGTGTCAGGGAGATGTGTAAGAAGATGAAGTTTACATACCAAGCATGGCGGTGTTCCCTGCACGGGGTGAACTCTGTGGAAGTGTAGGCTGCTGGCTTTGTTCTCAGGATGATCCTTATGTTTGTGTCTTGGGATAGTTAATGTAGTTTTAAAAGCAACTGTTTGGTCTGTCCCAGCCTGAAACAGAGAAGATTAATTATGACAGCAGTAGATTACCTGAGCAATCCTTTCCAGGGCATTCTAGTAGCAATTTAGGTATTCTAGTAGCAATTTAGGCCTTCTCTATGAATCTGACATTGTAACTAGATCTGAGATATGTGCTGACGTCACAGCACGACAAAAGTCTCTGTGATATGTGTTCTGTTATCAGAGGCTGCCAGGAACATGGTCCTTTATTTTTTCTTCTTCGGCATGTAAAAATAAATAAACAAACAAACAAACAAACAAATAAATACATAAATACATAAATAAAATAGAATTACAGTTACAACAGTTCCAGGGCCATTCCCATTGTAAGGTATTAATAAAAGAAGAATTAGCCAGTCCATCCTGAAAGATGGGTTGCACAGGCATCTGGGATTTCACTGCTTTAAGGAAGCAGTGATATTTCTGACTCATTTTACCCTAGCCTCAGACACATACCAGAAGATTTGGGGAAGGGTGTTCTAGATGATTCTTCCTCATGTAATACAGGCACTTATTTATTTCAAGTATCATTCTCCTGAATTGTGTAATAATATAAAAAAATTCTACTCATGTAGCTAAAAATAAATATCAACTGAAATTCAAGGGTGTATTTTGATGTTATCTTGTTTAGACAATGGAGCTTGTAAGATGTAAAGGGGAAGCAGAAGTGTTCAAGCTCCAGCACATGTAGCACCAGCTAATTGCTCAGAGCAGGAGTCCAGTAGGTAGGCTGGGTGACAGATGGACTAACTGCCTGTCATGGTGATAAGAGTTTGATCCGTGGGATTTACATTCTGGAAGGGAAGATCCATCTCTCAGGACCCTCAGCAGTGTACTGTGACATATCTCTGCCTCTCCCACAAAACAAATAAATGAAATGAAATAAACCATAGCTAAGGTAGATAGTCAGGGTGAACAATTAGAAATAGTTTCTGGAGAGATAGCTCTGTGGTTTTGAACTCTTGCTGCTCTTGCTGAGGACCCAGGCTTTTTTCCAGTGTCCATATGACATTCCTAAATCACCTGCAGCACCAATTAAAAGGCATCTAAAAATGGCTTCTGAGATCCACAGACACCAGGCCTGTTTGTGTTGAAAATACACACATGGAAATCATACATGCATGGAAATACATGCCTGGAAAACACTCACACACAGAAAATAAATCATTTTTGACATTTAAAGATATTTTCATTAATATAAGGCCTTTCTGACCTGAGGCATGTCAGCTCCTGCAACACCCAAGCCTACCTCAACAAAGACGATGAGATCATAAAATCTCCTTTTTGAGAAATCTTCATTAATGGCAAGCTAGGCACAGGGCAAAACTGCCCCACTCTCTTTACAGACAACATACTCTCCAAAATGGATACCACGTGGACGCAGGCTGTTTACCGCCAAGATTTACTAAGACAGGGTAAGCAAATCTTTTATATTTTTTGCTTCACAATTAAGTCTGCCATATACACTAGGTGAAAAGGTGACAAAGATGCTCCAATGTTATTTAGAGGGAATGGGTGCCTGACAAGGCAGTAAACTGTCTCTGTCATCTTTTTAAACAGATATTTCCAAAATAAATTTTTATAGCATGATTAACCTTTATAAGATTAACAGTACTAGTAATGTAAGAATAGCAGTAACAATAGGGTTTAAATAAGCTTTACTGGATGATTGCTCATGAGCTATCATTTTGAGGTTTTTTTTTTCATTTTTTTTATTTTGAGTTATAATAGCCTTGATTGCCTAATGTCATTCTCAGTAAGCAGAGTTCACAAATAAAACCATATGAAATATATGGGGGAGGGGCTTCAAACCTTCCACACAGCTCATTGCAAAACTCTGAAAGCAGCACATTTTCACTCTCTGTAACCAAGGTAGGGAACTCTGTTATCTTCACCATCCTTTGCAAGCTGAAGCTGCAGACATTGACTTAGGAAAGTGGGAACACTCTTATTTAACCATTACTTTAGTGGATGGGGCATTGAAACCATTGGAAAACCTTATTTTTCTGAATCAAAACACCAAAAATCTTCTTGATCCAGAAGGTGGCATTCTATCTTGTTATCACAAGTACCACACGGCCAGGAGAGACAGACATTTCTGTAGTCTCCTACTATCTCCTAAAGTTGCACCACACTTTCATCAATCAGACATACAAATCAAACCTGTGTGGTGTAAAAGACTAAATTATATACGATGTGAAGAAAATTTTACAATATCTCTAATCATGTTATGGGGGACATTCTGGTGAAGAGGAACTCAGCAGAGAATCATAGAAATGGAATTCTCTGCACTGTTTCCTTCCGGATGAGGCATCTCAGCTCACAGCTGCCTAGCAGAGCATGGCCTAGGAAGTCAAGGACAGAAGGCCTACACCCTCAGCAGCATCATTAACACACACTCCCCAATCAGACAGTTTAAGGGTCATTTCCCTGTGATATTCTGTGTCCTAGGTTAACCTGTTGTGTTTTGAACCCAAATCACCTTCTGCACAATAAAAACACAACTTGATTCAGAGACAGGTGACATTCTCTATAGAAGGAAATAAGTCAAAGTGCACGTGAAACAAGTTTGGGAAATTGATACCACATGAAGTGTATGAAAAATAAAAGTCTTAGTGAACACACCAGGAACACAGAATACTCATGAGAGCTGAAATGACCAAGAGAAATCTGAGGCTCTCTTCGTTAGAGGCAGCCATAGGGCTGTCTCCCAGCTGATGCTGTCCTGCAGAGGTCAAAATAAGGCAGGACTACAGATACTGTGTCATCCTACAGTAACTGCAATCAGAGATGGAGAGACCCGGAGTACCTGACATCCCCCAATGAGCTACAAAAACTGACAAGTGTTCAGGAGAGTGACCTGAACCTGTGGTCTGGGGGGAAGTGGATGGTGGAATGGTAGAGGAAACCCCTCTGCAGATGCCCTGCAGGATGGGCACTTATGGCTTCCTCCTCAACATGAAGTCAGACTGCCCATCTCCTGGGGTTGAGGGGATGTGTAAACACAGTTTATGTCAGGACTGAGTGGTGTCCGTCCACCCTTACAATCATAAAATAGTGTGATTTCCACCATTACACAGGTTACTTTTACCATGTTGTCATCATTTTCATCTCTGTGTGTTAATGTAAAACAGACCGTGAGGATGAGAAGGGGAACTGTCTCTTCCATCTGCAAGTGGGTTGGGGTGAGCCAGAACTGAACAGTGTGCTGTTTGCTGCACAACTCGTTCTGGAAAACTAGAAAGACTCGGGGAGATGCAGGTGCATCAGGTTAGAAAGCCACCACCAAGCAGATGTCAGTGCTGTGCCCAGGGAGGCCATGAAGTGCAGGAACTGCAGGAATACCATGGCAAATGCCTGGAGAACATCTGGGCTGCTTTTGCAAACTGAAGCCAGTGTGGTTACCTCTTAGGGTTCAGACTTGCAGCTATGATGATGACCAATATTTTTACGTGCATCCCAAATTAGCAGGAAAGTAATTTTTAGACCTATCTGTCAGCCTGGGAGACCCACACCTGAGGCAGACTCCACTTGCCTTTCCACCTCAGTGAGGAAATACTGGCTAAGACCAACCCTCTGCTGCACAGCTCTGACTCTCCATGATGTTAACAGGAAGGAAGACGGCTGCTCATGCTTGTCTGTTCTGATGGGTTTATGAAAAGATATAGACTGAGAAAACCTGACAAGCAAGTCCAGAGGAGGACAGGATGAGGCTTGGCCGACACCCTGAGTTCTCTGACCAGAACACCAGAAAACTTATGGACACAGACACTGTTCCTCCCAAGCTCTTGGGCTTTGGATCCTGGCTCTTTAGACAGCAGAAGGGGAAACTACCATGTGACCACTGTGTGTAAAATATCTAGTATTCCAGAGCCTCCTCATGGATGTCATTTCAGAGGAAATATTTTACTGTGTAGTTCACAGACAATGAGCCAAGAGCATTAGTGTGCAATTTCTGAAACTGAATTAGTACAAATGACATTAGGAGAAAATATTGATAGGAACCTCAAAGTAACATGAGGTGTCCTCTAAAAGATGGTTTTGATACAGCAAAGAGTATTTCCTTTCAAAAACAATGAAATAATTTTAATTCCTTAAATTACAGTAGTCACATCATATATCCTTTTGTATCAATATGACAATAGTAACACTAAAGATTTTAATTAAATATAAAATGAAAAAATCAACTCTCATAGTAGGCATATCACTAAATCACTAAATCACTAAATCATACTACGTCTGAGGAGTATTAAATATAGTGCTTCATTGTGAGTCATTTAATTCAGTCAAACAGAAATATAAAACTTTTGATGTTTCCAATAATAAACCTAAATAATTTCAGGAGTTTCAGGAAATATCCTCAGAAGAAAACGTTCTTGTTGCCCGTGCAGAACACAGTCCCCTGTGCTGAGGGGCTGTCAGAGCTCAGCGTCTCCTCTGCAGATGCTGAAAACCTCCCTGCAGCCCAGTGCTCCTCCTCCCACAGCCTGCCTGAGTCCTGACTTCTGATTCTGCAGAGCACTTACCCAGATGGATGTGGCAGGGGAGTACTCTGTGCCTGAGGAGATCCTGCACAGCTTAGGTGAAGGGGTCTTTAAGACATCTCTGCAGCCTGTGGTTTTCATGTTTGTTGAAGGTCAGGAGTTCCCACTAGGGAGCATGAAAACGAGGCATCCCTGGGGAGTATCTTACGTGCCTTACTCACTCTGTCTTAGGTAACAGCCATCTGGGGAGGGCTGAGCACACACTTTGAGTTCCCCTATAACACCTGAGAGAGGGATCAAAAAAGTTTATGACATATAGACAACCCCAACTTTTCTCACTTCACTCCTCGGAATTAATTCAGACAAAATTTCATTCACTGTGATGCTTCTATTCTGAGATGAGGACTCCTAGGCCCACCATGACTTCCCATGGTCCGAAGTGTGGTTTCCTCATGGTCCTAAGTGTGAAAGGCAATCCTCTTCCTGGGGTAGTTCTTTAGAGAGAATGTGGCTTCCATTTAGTACTGATTCTTTGTTTCCTGGTTTCTGGTATGAGTTTCAGGATTCCAAGTGTGAGTAAATTTTAAATGTGAATGTAAAAAAAATGAAATGAAAAACAGAGAAGTAGAAGCAAAAGTCAGAGCTGAAGTCACAGGCAGGTGGAATATAGCTGAGGCTGAAGCCATGTCTGACTAGACCGTAGTCTCTGAGGAGTAGGAATGGAGACCTCATTCTCACTGAACTTCAGGAAGAGGCTGTGCTTTGCCTGAGTGGACTGTATGTGCTGTGCTTCGTTCTCCCCTGCAGGCATGGTGCACACACCTGCATCCAGAACTTAGGAGAGAAGGAGGAGCATACTTAGTCAAGACCATGGATTCCTAGGAAACTCACGGAATCCTTGTTGAGAAAAGTGTTCAATTTAGAAAAAAACCCTCAAATACTGATATTAGAATCATTAAACATTACTTTAATATAACTAATCTCAATGTCTAAATATATATGTACATATATATATATACACACAAACACACACTCAATAGATGGAAAATTAGTAACTTTAGGAGAATTTCAAACCTGGAAGAAACAAGAGGAAATAGGAAGATCATAGAGTGTACATTTACAGTTTAAAATTGTCCATGGACACACTTGAGAGGGATAGAAACTCTAAAAGAAATGTACAGAGTATTTCAAAACAAGGTGGCAAGTGCCCGTCATCAGGAAGGATTAAATAAAAAAGGCTTTTGAATATGAAGTGAGAGTCAGTCCTTGAGTAAGCCTTTGAACACGCATGTAATCAGGTAGGCTCATACAGGAAAAAGGAAGCCACAGACTGTTATTGAGAAAACCTGGTCACCACAGTCCAGCCTCATCCTGGACCCTGTCCTCCTCTGCCTGTCACAGACCAGACTTCTGTCTTATACTCCAGCATGGTGTGTCACATTTACACCTGGTACTCTGTCTGTATCCACAATCTCTGGGAAGCTCTGAAGATGGGGATGTGAGGGTGCTCTAGGACTCTCTCTCTTTGTGTGTGTGTATCTAAGAGCGACATGTGTTTGTTGTGCTCATGTGCCTGAGGACTCCTTGCATGTGGAGTCCAGGGATCATCTTCAGTTGTCATCTGTTTCTCTCCTTATTTGTTGAGACAAAATCTCTCCCTGAACCTGAGCACCACTGTTTCAAATAGACTGGAGGAGCAGTGAGGTTCCTCCTCTCTGAGCAGGGATGACAGGTCAATGCAGGCATACAGGCATAAATCTATATGCCTCATTTAACATGGGTGTTGGGGATCTGGTCTCCAAACCTCATGCATGTACAAAAATCATTTTCTCCAGGGAGCCATCTCCCAACTCCCTTCCTGATGTTCATACACTAAATCGTTTATATCCACTGACAGTGAGGATGAAATAAGATGGAAGTCACAGTCTCTGATGACTGGACTCTACATCTCTAATTTAAATAAGATGCTGCAGAAAGTGACTAGTTCACAGATGATGGGTTTCACAGAAGCTTCCAGAGAGGCCCTAGAGCTGTTAGTACTTGTTAGAAGCCAGAGCTCTAGAGTCAGTCAACTCCATTACATAATGATTGAGGCAGGAACAGACCTGCAGCCTGTCAGAGAACCCATTACTCATCTGTCAGATGGGGAAGGCTTACTTCCCAGGGTGTTGTGGGATTAAGGAAGTGGCAGATAGTAGGGACTTTGTGTCCAGTGAGGGCTCTCTAAGGAATCTCGGTGAAGTCTGACTTTGTGCATCCTCCCTCGAAGACATTGTCCCTGTGCCTGCCCCATGGTAGGCAGAGCTAAAAATATCACTGAGAGAGTAGATGTGGCTGCTGTCACTGTAGACTAAGCTGTGAGGAGAAATATCAGTTACCGGAATAATAGAGCTGCGCTTTGTCTTTTGACTGAGCATAAAAACTACATTTACCTTTGAGGGTCGGAAAAGGCGTGAGTGATCTGGCAAATACTGATGTCGCTGAAGCTTATGGGCCGTAGGTTCTCTTCATTCTCATGCCCTCAGCATTATTCTTGACATTTTAGTACTTGTAGTGGTTTAATCCTATTCCATTTTGTTTACATGTGACCCACTGTCAGGGAAGCATGACTTATTTAAAAAAATCTAACATAAACTTTCATCACACACCGTGACTGAGTTATCTTCTTCAGTAAACATCCTAAAAGCTAGTGACATACAAGTATATTCAGTGACTGTGCCAGTCTGAAATGTGTGTTTAGCACTGACACATTTCTGTGAGTTGGTCTTTCAAGATATTGAGTGACACACACAGTACTGTCACTTATGTGAAATACACATGTGTCTGGATTTGATACATCATTTCTAATGTAAAATCATACTTCAACGTCATGTCTTTATGGCTGAAGAAAAAGGCCTTTGCCTCATCTTCTGTGCATTCCAGAAGGCATAAGAATTAGTTTGGAATTCATAAACATGATATAAATTTAATAGGAGAAATGATCTCTAAAGGTTTTGAGAAAATCCAGTATAAAGATATTTTATAATTTGGGGGCCTTTTCTAATCACCCGCTCTAGATCCAAAATAATGAAGAACACTCCTGGCTCTACATAAATTCTGTGAAAACATATGTCTACATAGTCCTTTAGGCTAGTGTTTCCAGAAGCATTCTTCCTAGTCACTGTAAGGTGTGAAGATTAATGATGCCCAATAAGGGAGTGGATGGACAGATGGATTTCCATACAGTGACTTCCTGTGTAGCAGGAGAGAAGAGTAGGCAAGTGATAAATCATATTAAGTGAAAGGAGACCATAAAGGCAGTGTTTCCTGGTTCACTTCATAAGGTAATCCTTCAAAGCAACATTGTTGGGCAGGCAACAGATAAGTGAGTGTTGATGGCTGATGCAAGGGTGGTGTGTGAATGAAAAACAAAAGTGTGCATTGGGGACTTTCAAGGTGAAGGACTGTTCTGTACTTGACAGAGAGATGGTTCCTTAACTGCAAATTTGTCTAAACTCATAGAATTTCATATCACTAATGGATAATCTCAACATTTATAAATGCTAAAATAAAAGGATGTTTAGTGTTATTTTTATTTTGGTGTGTGAAAATAAAAAATCCAAAGGTGAAGGACACTGTGAAGCTCCATAAAAATTATCCTCTCACATCTTGCTATTGACTCACTTACTTGTTTATTCATTTGTTTTTAGACCATGATTCAAGTAGCTGAGACTGGCATTGGACTTTCTGTGTAGTCAAGGATGGCCTTGAACTCCTGATCTTCCTGTCTCTACCGCTTGCATGCCAAGATTCCAGGCTTGTGCCAGTATACCTGGGAAGCAAATTAAGTTCACATAAGTAGTCGTTAATAATTCTAAAAACAGGTTCTCTTGTTAAACGATTAAATACACAGATGGTCTAGGTTGCACCTACGCTCTCTGAAAACATATCTGTACACACAACTTCCTCATGCAAGTGCTGCCAGCATCACTCTGCACAGTCACTGTCAAGGTTGAGGAATAACTGCTAGGTAGAGTCTTTCAGATGCTTTCTGTGGTAGACTCCTGTTATACGTTCGATGCATATCCCATTTGTCTTTCTAAATGAGGGTAGCTCATCTACCTAGCAGTGCTCCAAAGTAGATACTAAGACTCATAACCAAACCTGTGGCAGAGTGCAGGGAATCATATGAAAGAAAGGGAGTTTGATGTGGAAAGGATAGGAGCTCCACAAGGACCAAACATATCTGGGCACAGGGTCTTTTCTGAGATGGACACTCAACCAAAGACCATGAAAGGATAAAACCTAGAACCTCTGATCGGATGTGACCCGTGATAGCTCAGTAATCAATGGGTTTTCCATAGTAAGGGGAACAAGGACTATTTCTAACAGGAACTCAATGACTGGCTCTTTGACCTCCCCACCTCCCAAGGGAGGAGCAGTCCTGTTAGGCCACAGAGGAGGACTTTGCAGCCAGTCCTGAAAATACCTGACAAAAGGGAGTCATATGAAAGGGGAGGAGGTCCTCCTCTATCAGTGGACTTGGAAAGGGGCAGGGAGGAGATGAGGGAGGGAGGGTGGGATTGGGGAGGGAATGAGGGATACAGCTGGGATACAGAATTAACAAAATGTAACTAATGAGAAAAATAAAATAAAAAAAAAGGTTGAGGAATAACGATGCTCCAGCACAGGAATGCAGAGGCAGATGGAGTTGACATAGAATGCCTACCAAAAAATGCTTCTTACATTCACTAAGTGAAAGAGACAGGGTGTAAAGGCTATGGGTGTAATTTTTTATTTATGTAACATTATTTATGGGGCACATTATTCAGTAGAAAAGGATAAGTGATGTAAGAATCAGGGCAGGGATAGGTGGGAATATCCAAATAGGTGCAGTTGAGAAATCTCAAGGTAATGGACTGTTCTATATTTGATGGGAATATGGGAACAAGACTACATATTTGTTAAGAAATAATTTTGTGTAAGAAGTCGGAAATAGCAAGAGCTGGAGAGGACAGGAACTCCACAAGGAGAGCAACAGAACAAGAAAATTTGAACACAGGGAACTTCCAGAGAGTCATACTCCAACCAAGGACTATTCATGGAGATAACCTAGAACCCCTGCACAAATGTAGCCCATAGCAGTTCAGTGTCCAAGTGGGTTACATAGTAATGGGAAGAGGGACTGCCTCTGACACAATCTGATTGGCCTGCTCTTTGATCACCTCCCCCTGAGGGGGGAGCAGCCTTACCAGGCCACAGAAGATGACAATGCAGCCACTTCTGATGAGAACTGATAGACTAAGATCAGAAAGAAGGAGAGTAGGACCTCCCCTATCAGTGGACTTGGGGAGTGGCATGCCTGCAGAAAGGGGAGGAGGGGTGGGATTGGGAGAGGAGGAGGGAGGTGCTTATGGGGAGATACAAATTAAATAAAGTGTAATTAATAAAAGTTAAATAAAAAATTAAAAAATAATTTTGTATTACAAGGGGTCATTTTTAAGATTTTAATCTTCAATGAAAGAAATGAACATAGGAATCTTTGAGGATTTTACAATACGGCAGTGACCAGGGTGTATTATATCTGAGTGGCAGAAGTTCAAAGAGTAACCTAGGGAGGAACCCCAAAACACTGACATTGGTGATTCACCTGCAGGCGAGGGGACCTACTGGGTGCAGGGAATGGGTGGTTCCAGCCAAGACTGTCTCCAGGACATGGTTGAGAACACTTTGCTTTCTGCCTAGCATGGTGCGGGTCTGGGGCCACTTGAGTGCGGGAAGCAGATCCCCCTCCAACACCAGCTCTCCTGCCTGGTGACTGAAGCCAGCAATACACAGGGACCAGGGACCGAGCATATCACAGAGCTCGCTGCACCAAGACAGTGCTTTCTGCCTACCCCAACGCGGGGCCCTAATGGGCCAGGAGCACTTCATTTTATCAGTCAGACCTTGGATCACTCCCATTTTCCAAGGGTAGTGTCTGGACCAGAGGAGAACCCCAACCCCTTTTTCTATACCTGGCGTAGAGACCAGCTGGACAAGACAAAGTTACAGAGTCCAAGGACCAAGATGGCAAAGCTAAGCCAAATCTGAGTGCCAAGAATTGACCACCTGCTGGGCCAGGAAGTTGCTGCATCGCTGAATCTGAATCCATAACACCAGCATGAATTTGTCTGTTTGTTGCAGCTGCTGACCCTGTAACACCAACACACATTCATAATCTGCCTGCTCTGCCTGAGTCACGCAGGGCACAGCCAGCAGAGAGGTCCTCCAGTCTGTGGGCATCCATCCAGGGAAGGCCCACGTTGGGAAGAGAAACTTTCAAATTTTAGCACATTCCCTGTTGACTCCTGACCCAACTGGAACACGGCCAGCAGAGGGACCTGTACTGAGGATCAGACCTACGTCATCTGTCTGTCATCCCAAGGAGGCCAGTGTGAGGCCCCAAACAACATTCAATTTAGAGTCCTACTGCCGAATTCTCTGACCATGAGAAACAACTAGACCTGCTAACATCAGAGATATCAAATGGATAAGAACACAAGGAGCAAATCCCAGGACCATTTGACAGCAACAGAAACCAGCAGTCCTACTTCAGCAAACCCTGGAGATACTATCACAATCAAACACACACACACACACACACACACACACACACACAGAGAGAGAGAGAGAGAGAGAGAGAGAGAGACAGAGACAGAGACAGAGACAGAGACAGAGACAGAGACAGAGACAGAGAGAGATTTGAAATCTGAGGTTATAATAGAGTTAGAGGTCTTTTTAAATTTTTAAATTTTATTTTTATTAATTAGAGTTTATCCACTTTGTATCCCAGCTGTAGCCCCCTATCCTACCCTCTCCCAATTCCCTCTCCCCTCCCATCCTCTTCTTCTCCTATGCCCCCCCCAGTCCTATGATAGGGGAGGACCTCCTCCCCTTCCATCTGACTCTAGTCTATCAGGTATCACCAGGAATGGCTTTGTCTTCCTCTGTGGACTGGTAAGGCTGCTCCCCCTCAGGTGGAAGTGATCAAAGAGCCAGCCACTGAGTAAATGTCAGAGATGGTTCCTGTTCCTATTATTAGGGAACCCTCTTGGACACTGATCTGCCATGGGCTACTTCTGTGCAGCGGTTCTAGGATATCTCCATGCATGGTCCTTGTTTGGATTATCATTCTCAGAAAAGACCCAGGCCAGACTTTTTGGTTTTGTGGCTCTACTTGTGGAACTCCTGTTTTCTCCAGGTCTTTCTATTTCCCCCTTCTTTCATAAGATTCCCTGAACTCTGACCAAAGGTTGGCTATGAATCTCAGCATATGTTTTGATATCCTGCTGGGTAGAGTCTCCAAGAGGCCCTATGTGATAGGCTCCTGTCCTATTCCCTGTTTTCTTTCTCTTCCAATGTCTGTCTCATTTGCATTTCTGAATGAAGATTGAGCATCTTACCCAGTGTCCTACTTCTTGGTTAGCTTCCTTAGGTGTATAGATTTTAGAATGATTATCCTATATTGTATGTCTAATATCCAATTATGAGTGAGTATATGTCCTGTGTGTCTTTCTGCTTCTGGGATACTTCACTCAGGATAAACTTTTCAAGTTCACAACATTTACCTGCAAATCTCATAATTTCTTTGTTTTTGTTTTTGTTTTTTTTTATCGCTGAGTAATATTCCGTTGTGTAGATGTACCACAATTTCTGTATCCATTCCTCAACTGAGGGCATCTGGGCTGTTTCCAGCTTCTGGGTATTACAAATAAAGCTGCTACAAACATGGCTGAGCAGATGTCCTTGTTGTATACTTGAGCATCTTTTGGAAAAATGCCCAGGAGTGGTATAGTTGGATCTTGAGGAAGTGCTATTCCTAATTGTCTGAGGATGTGCCAGAATGATTTCCAAAGTGGTTGTATAAGTTTACATTCCCACCAGCCGTAGAGTAGGGTTCCCCTTTATCCTCATCCTCTCCAGCATGTGTTATCACTTGAGATATTCACCTTAGCCATTCTGATGGGCATAAGGTGAAATCTCAGGGTCGTTTTCATTTGCATTTCCCTGATGACAAAGGACGGTAAGTGTTTCTCTGCCATTCGATGTTCCTCTATTGAGAATTCTCTGTTTAGCTATGTACCCCATATTTTATTTGGATTACTTGATTTGTTGCTGCTTAACCTCTTGAGTTCTTTATATGTACAGGATATTAACCCTCTGTCAGATATAGGGTTGATGAAGATCCTTTCTGAATCTGTAGACAATCCTTTTGTTTTGATGACAGTGTTCTTTGCTTTACAGAAGCTTTTCAGTTTCATGAAGTCCCATTTATTGATTGTTGCTCTTAGAGCCTTGCTGTTGGTGTTCCTTTCAGGAAGTTGTCTCTTGTGCCAATGAGTTCAAGGCTCTTCCCCACTTTTTCTTCTAACAGGTTTAGTGTGTCTGGTTTTATATTGAGGTCTTTGATCCACTTATACTTTAGTTTTGTGCAGGATGATAAGTATGGATCTATTTGCCTTTTTCTGCACGTAGAGATCCAGTTAGAACAGCACCATTTGTTGAAGATTTTACCTTTTTTTCCCTGTATGGTTTTGGTATATTTGTCAAAAATAAAGTGTCCTTAAGTGTGTGCGTTTATTTCTGGGTCTTCTATTGGATTACATTGATCCACCATTCTGTTTCTATGCCAGTACCATGCAGTTTATTTATTTATTTATTTTACTTTTGCTCTATAGTACAGCTTAAGATAAGGGATGGAGATATCTCCAGAAGATCTTTTATTGTTGAGGATTGTTTCAGAGATTCTGGGTTTCTTGTTATTCCATATGAAGTTGAGAATTTTTCTTTCCAGGTCTGTACAGAATTGTGTTGGAAATTTGATGGGAATTGCATTGAATGTGTAGATGGTGTTTGGTAAGATGGCCATTTTGAATAAATTAATCCTTCCAAGCCATGAGCATGGGAGATCTTTCCATCTTCTGATATCTTCTTCTATTTCTTTCTTCAGAGACTGAAAGATTTTTCATACAAGTCTTTGACTTGGTGGGTTAGAGTTACACTGAGGAACTTTATGTCCTTTGTGGCTATTGTGAAGGGTGTTGTTTTCCTAATTTCTTTCCCAGCCTCTTTGTCTTTGTTATACAGGAGAGCTACTGATTTTTTTTGAGTTAATTTTGTATCCAGCCACTTGGCTGAAGGTGTTTCTCAGCTGTAGGAGTTCCCTGGTAGAATTTTTGGAGTCACTCATCTATAAGATCATATCATCTGCAAATAGTGATACTTTGACTTCTTCCTTTCCAAACTGAATCCCCTTGTTCTTCTTTAATTGTATTATTGCTCAGCAAGGACTTCATGTACTATGCTAAAGAGGTATAAAGAGAGTGGGCAGCCTGGCCTTGTCTCTGATTTCAGTGGGAATGATTTAAGTTTCTCTCCATTTAGTTTAATGTTGGTTGTAGGCTTGCTGTATATTGCCTTTACTATGTTTAGGTAAGTGCCTTGTATCCCTGGTCTCTTAAGGACTTTAAGCATTAATGGAATTTGGATTTTGTCAAATGCTTTTTCAACATCTAAGGAGATTATCATGTGGTTTTTTTCTTTCAGTTTGTTTATATGGTGGATCACATTGATGGATTTCCATATATTGAATCACCTCTGCATACCTGAGCTGAAGCCTCCTTGGTCATGGTGAATGATATCTTTGATGTGTTCTTAGATTCTGTTTGTGAGTATTTTATTGATTATTTTTGCGTCAATGTACATAAGGGAGATTGGCCTGATATCCTCTTTGCTTGTTGAGTCTTTGTGAGTTTTATTTATCATAGAATGAGTTTGGTAATATTACTTCTGTTTCTATTTTGTTGAATAGTTTTAAAGAGTATTGGTGTTACCTCTTCCTTGAAGGTCTGGTAGAATTTTGTGCTGAAACTATCTGGCACAGGGCTTTTCTTTTTGGATGGGAGAATTTGGATGACATCTTCTATTTCCTTAGGGTATAAAGGAGCGTTTAAGTTATTTCCCTGATCTCGATTCAGCTTTGGCAAGTGGAATAGATCAAGAAAATTGTCCATATCATTTAGATTTTCAGATTTTGTGGAGTAAGACCTTACTTCTTTTGAAGTAAGACCTAATGATTATTTGGATTTTCTCAGTGTCTGTTGTTATGTCCTTCTTTTCATTTCTGATTTTGTTGATTTGGATGGTGTCTCTCTGCTTTTTAGTAGTTTGTCTAAGGGTTTTGATTTTTCTTAAAGAACCAGTTCTTGGTTTCATTGATTCTTTGAATTGCTTTATTTGTTTCAAATTTATTGGTTTCAGCCCTGACTTTGATCATTTCCATCTGTCTACTCCTCTTTTGTATGTATGCTTCTTTTTTTTTCTAGGGCTTTCAGGTGAGCCTTTAAGTTGCTTGTATGAGATGTTTCAAATTTCTTCTTGAAGGCACTTAGTGCTATAAATTTCCCTCCTAGCACTGCTTTCATTGTGTCCCATAAGTTTGGGTATATTGTGCCTTTATTTTCATTGAATACTAGGAAGTCTTTGATTTCTGTCTTTGTTTCTACCTTGACCCAGCTGTCATTGAGTAGTGACTTTTTCAGTTTCCGTGTGTGTGTAGGCTTTTTGCTATTTCTGTTGCTCTTGTTGAGGTCCATCTTTAGTCCATGGTGGTCAGATAGGATACAAAGTATTATTTCAATCATCCTGTATCTGTTGAGGCTTGCTTTGTGACCTCCTATATGGTACATTTTGGAGAAGGTTCCATGAAGTGCTGAGAAGAAGGTAAATTCTTATGTGTTTGGGTGATAGGTTCTATAGATGTCCTTTATTTCCACTAGATTCATGACCTCTGTCAGATCATTGTTTCTTTGTTTACTTTCTGTTTTGTTGACCTGCCCTGTGTTGAGAATGGGATGTTGAAATCTCCCACTCTTAATGTGTAGGGATCTATGTGTGGTTTCCGTTTTATTAATGTTCCTTTTACAAATGTGGGTGCCCTTGTATTTGGAGCATAGATGTACATAATCGTGATGTCCTTTTTTATGGAAATTTTCTTTTATAAGCATATAATGACCCTCTCCAATTCTTCTTAAATTAATTTTGGTTGGGAATCTATTTTATTAGATATTAGAATGGCTATTCCTGCTTGCTTCTTGGATCCATTTGCTTGGAAAACCATCTTCTAGCCCTGTACTCTAAGGTAATGTCTCTCTTTGTGACTTAGGTGTGTTTCTTGTATGCGACAGATTGTTGGATCTGGTTAACATATCCTGTTAGTCTATGTATTTTTATTGGAGCTTTGAGTCCCTTGATGTTGAGGGAAATTAAGGACCTGTTGCTGTTAGATGTTTTGAATTTGCTGTTGGTTTTGAGAGTGTGTTTGTGTGCTTGGCTACTTTTAGTTTTGCTGTAGTGAGGTTATTTATTTCCTGTGTTTTCCCGAATGTAGTTAGCTCTCCTGGTTTGTATTTTTCTTTCTAGTATATTTTGTAATGCTGGATTTGTGTGTAAGTATTGTTGAAAATTGTTATTTCAATTAAATATCTTGTTTTCTCCATGTATGAGGACTGAGAGTTTTTCTGTGTATAGTAGCCTGGGGTGACATCTGTGTTCTCTTAGGGTCTGCATGATATCCATCCAGGCCCTTCTGGCTTTCATAGTCTCTGTTGAAAAGTCAGGTGTGATTCTAATGGGTTTGCCATTATATGTTACGTGGCCTTTTTCCCTTGCAGCTTTTAGTACTTTTTCTTTGTTCTGTATACTTACTGTTTTGATTATTATGTGGCAGGAGGATTTTCTTTTCTGGTCTAATTTATTGGGTGTTCTCTAGGCCTCTTGTATTCTTTTTTTTAATATGTACATATTTTTTAATTTATTTGTTTTTATTAATTACAGTTTATTCACTTTATATCCCCCCATAAGGCCCTCCCTCCTCCCCTCCCGGTCCCATCCTCCCTATCCCTTTTTACGAATTTCCCTCCCCAAACCCCTCCCCAAGTCCACTGATAGGGAGGTCCTCCTCTCCTACCTTCTGATCTTAGTCTATCAGTTCTCATCAGGAAGAGCTGCATTGTCATCTTCTGTGGCCCGGTAAGGCTGCTCTCCCCTCAGGGGGAGGTGATCCATGAACAGGCCAATCAGATTATGTCAGAGGCAGTCCTTCTTCCCATTATTATGTAACCCACTTGGACACTAAGCTGCCATGGGCTATATCTGTGCAGGGGTTATAGGTTATCTCCATGCATGGTAGTTAGTTGGAGTATGAGTCTCTGGGAACACCCCTGTGTTCAAATTTTCTGGTTCTGTTGCTCTCCTTGTGGGGTTCCTGTCCTCTCCCGATCTTACTCTTTCCCACTTCTTACATAAGATTCCCTGCACACTGCTCAACATTTGGCCATAATTCTCAGGGTCTCCTTTGATAGTCTGCAGGGCAGAGGCTTTCAGAGGCCCTCTGTGGCAGGTTCCTAGGTTGTTTCCTGTTTTCTTCTTCTTCTGATGTCCATCCTCTTGTATTCTTATTGGCCTCTCCTTTAAGTTGGGGAAATTTTCTTCAATGATTTTGTTGAAAATATTTTCTGGGCCTTGGAGGAGGGAATCTCTTTTTCCTCTCTTCCTTTTATTCTTAGGTTTTGTCTTTTCATGCTGTCTTAGATTTTTTGGATGGTTTGTGTCAGGAATTTTTTAGATTTATTGTTTTCTTTGATGGATATATCAATTTCTTCTATTATATCCTCCACACCTGAGACTCTTTCTTCCATCTCTTGAGGTCTGCTGGTTACACTTACCTGGTTAGTTCCTGTTTTCTTCCCTATGTTCTTCCTCTCCATGATTTCCTCCATTTCTCTTTTCCTTAATTTTTCAAATTCTATGGACAGATATTGGAGTGTTTTGTTGATTACCTTCACCTGTCTGACTGTAATTTCCTGTTTTTCCTTCAATTTCTTCCACTATCTGTTTGAATATTTCTCTGATTTTTTTTATTTCTTTCAGTGATTTAATTAGTTCCTCTCTAAAGGCTACAAACTATTTGGCTCTATCTTTCCATATTTCCTTTATTTTATTTTATTTTTTTTCTTATCAGTTACATTTTATTAACTCTGTATCCCAGCTGTATCCTGCTCCCTCATTCCCTCCCATTCCCACCCTTCCTCTCTCATCTCCACCCTGCCCCTTTCCAAGTCTTTCCATATTTCTTTAAGGATGACCATAATCTGTTTGCCTTTATCTTCCTGTTTGCCGGGAGCCAAAGGTATCTACTAAAGCCAAAGTCAAACAGTGAGCCAAAGCTATCTAGTGAAGACAAAGGTATCTATGGGAGCCAAAGTCAATTAGTGAGCCAAGGCTATCTACAGAAGCCAAAGTCAAAGCTATCTAGTGGAGACAAAGGTAGTTACTGAAGCCAAAGCCAAGTAGAGAGCAAAGGTCATTTAGTGGAGACCTAAAGCTATGTAGTGAAAGAGTTATCTAAACCCTAAATCATGTGTGATAGATTTCGAGGATTTCCTTTGTTAGAGCATCCGTAAGATATCTTAAGAGAACATCCTTATGGTATCTTGCAGGTAGAATAGTTAAGCCATGAAAGCACTCTTCTTGTCTCCTGCAGCAGCTAATTACCTTCCCCCTTTTCCTGCCTTCTCCCTATATAAGTTGGGTAAAAATTTCTAGTAAATGAAGCCTTGATCAGACAAACAGACTTGGCTTCCTTCCTTGTGCTTCTTGTCCCCCCCCCCCCCAATTCCTTCCACTCTCCTCCCTTAGGAATCCACATTCAAGCCCAGCTGGTCGGGGCCATACCTGTTTTTCTTTATAGACAGCAATATTCTGTTTGTCTTTACCTTCCTCCATTTCTTTATGGATGGTCATAATCTGTTTGACTTGATCTTCCTCTAATTCTTTACTTCTTTTATTTGTTTCCTCTATTATCCTCTTCATGAACATAGATGTAAGGTCACTTTGTTGAATTTCATTTATGCTGGGATGTCCCGGGTTTGCTTGCCCCTGGATAACTGGGTTCTGAAGATGTCATATTGCTCTGTGTTTTGTTGTTCAATGGTTTACACTGACCTCCACCCAATGGGCTCTCTTAGGTGTTGGTTCTTAGTTTCTGGTGCTTACTGGAATCCTAGGGTGGGGAGAATCTCCTTGGTAGGAAGATGATTTTTCCTGAAGGAGGCCTCCTCAGCTTTTTGGGTATGGTCACTGAATGGCTGGTGTTTCTCAGGAATTGCCACAGCTCACCTCAGGCATGTAGGCCTGAGTAATAACTGTGGTCTTTGTTAATGGGGGGGGCTCTCCTCTCACCCAGAGAAGTCCTGAAGACAGCTGCCCTGATGCTGGGTTTCTTGCTTTGAATTTAGTGAGCTGTTGCTGTTTTTCTTAGACTATTTTCCAGGCACAGCCCTCTTGAAAAGTTTGGGAGCCCCACAGTTTGGTCAGTTTAGTTAGAGATAACTGGTTGTCTCTTGGAGCACAGAAATTTTTCCCAAGAACTTTTCTCTGTGTTTTTGTGGGAGGGTTGGGGTGGGGGTTTCCTGAGTGGTCTAAGCTCAGACCTGATGTTTCCCACACTGTGGGGTTTTCTCCTGATATGGAAACCCTGTCTCTGATGCCTTGAGGCCTGAGTTCTGTCTGGAATGGTGAGTTGGGTGCACAGCAGGTCTCTGGGTTGGTGGCTGTGCACCTACTGGTCCCTGGGAAATTTTCCAGAGATTTACTGTGTGACCTGAGGTCCATCCCATTTGCTTCCTCCACTGTGGCATTTTCTTGCAACTGGAAATGTCAGTCTCTGGTGTTTTGCTGTCCACAGTTCAGCCTGGGAAGGTGATCAGGACATCAGGCTCTGGGCTGGTAACTGAGTGCCTGCTGGGACATGGGAACTCTTCTGGGTTTTAGCTTGGTGACCTGAGAATGGACCCGATTGATTCCCAAACAGTTACATTTCCTCTCACCTGGGAAACATAAGAGCTGGTGTTTTAGGGCCTTGAGTTCAATCTCTTAGTCACTGTGCCAACACTACTGTCCTGCTCCTGAGATACAGTGTCCTCCTGGCACTGCCATCTTGGGTCTCCCCACGATTGAGATCTTAAAGAAGGACAATAAATCTCTCAAACTAGAACAGGAAAACACAATCAAACAGGTGAAAGAATTGAACAAATCCCTTAAATAAATTAAATAAGTACCGGAAACTAAAATCAAACAGGAGAAGGAAATGGATAAAACTATTTAAGACTTAAATATGAAACTAGAAGCAAAAAAGAAAACACAGTCTGAGACAATCCTAGAGATACAATATCTAAGGAACTAGGTACTACAGGAACTACAGACAGAAACATCAACAACAGAATACAAGAGATGGAAGAGAGAATCTCAGGGATAGAGGATATGTTTGAAGAAATCAATACAACAGTCAAACAAAATGTTAAATCTAAAAAGCCTCCTGACACAGAACACCCTAGAAATCTAGAGGACTATGAAAAGACTAAACCTGAGAATAATAAGAATAAAAGAAGAAGACTTCCATCTCCAAGGCTCCAAAAGCATTTTCAATGAAATCATAGAAGAAAACTTCCTCAACCTAAAGAAAAAGAGGCCTATGAACAAATACCAAATAGAAGCTTACAGAACATCAAACAGATTGGACAGAAAAGAAAATCTCTCTGCTACTTAATAATCAAAACATTAAATGTGCAAAACAAAGATAGAATATTAAAAGCTGCAAGGGGAAAAGGCCAAGTCACATATAAAGGCCAACCTATCAGAACTGCAGCTGACTTCTCATCAGAAACTCTAAAAGCCAAAAGGGCTTAGACAGATATCTTACAGACACTAAGAGACCACAGATGTCAGCCCCAGCTACTATACCCAGAAAACTTTTAATCACCACAGAGGGAGGAAAGAAGATATTCCAAAACAAAAACAAATTTAAACAGTACCTATCCAAAAATCCAGCCCTGCAGAAGACACTAGAAGGAAAAATCCAGCCCAAAACAGAAAATAAATAACCCCACATCAGCAAAACCATAAGAAGGACACACCCACCTAACCACACACACACACACACACACACACACACACACACACACTACCACTACCAAGATAAATAATAGGAAATAACAACCACTGGTCATTAATATCTCTCAACATCAACGGCCTCATCTCTGAATGAAAAAACACAGATTAACAGAATGGATGCATAAATAGGACCCAAGAAACACACATCAGCAATAAAGTGACACTTTACCTCAAAGTAAAGTGCTGTGAAAAGGGTTTCCAAACAAAAGAACCCAAGAAGACATCTGGAGTAGCCATTCTAGTATCTAATAAAATAGATTTTCTACCCAAAGTAATCAAAAGACATGGGGAAAAAAAACATTCCATTCTCATAAAAAAAAATCCACCAAGATTATATCTCAGTTCTGAATACCTATGCCCCAAACGCAAGGGCACCCACAACAGTAAATGAAACATTAGAAAAGTTTAACTCACACATTGATCTCCACACATTAATAGTGAGATTTTTCAACACCCCACTCACTCCATTGGAAAGTTGCTCAAGACAGATACTGGATGGGAAATAATAAAACTATCAGACATCACGATTCAAATGGATATAACCGATCTACCGGACATTTCAACCAAATGCAAGAGAATATACCTTCTTCTCAGCACCTCATGTTACCTTCTTCAAAATCGACCATACACTAAGTCACAATGCAAACCTTAACAGATACAAGAAGACTGAAGTAATCCCCTGTATCTTTGCAGACCACCGTGGATTAAAGGTGGAATTCAACAACCACAGAAATGACAAAAGCCTACAAACTCATGGAAACTGAACAACTGCCTGCTCAATGACCTCTGGGTCAGGGAAGAAAGAAAAATAAATAAATTCAAGCCTTTCTAGTATTAATGAAAATAAAGGCACAACAAACCTAAACTTATAGAATACAATGAAAGCAGTGATAGAAGCAAGTTCATAGTAGTAAGCACCTTGATACTTAGCAGCACACCTAAAATCCCTTTAACAGAAGGAAGAAAGCACTCCAAAGAGGAGTAGATGACAGGAAATACTCAAACTCAGGGCTGAAAACAATAAACTGGAAACAAAGAGAACAATACAAAAAAAAACCAATGGAACCAAGGGCTGCTTCTTTCAGAAAATCAGACAGACAAACTCTTAGTGATATTAACTAAAAGACAGAAGGAGAGTACCTGCATTAATACAATCAGAAACCAAATGTGGGACATCACAACAGACAATGAGGAAATCCAAAAAACCATTAGGTCTTACTTCAAAAGTCTGTATTCCACAAAAATGGAAAGTTTAAAAGAAATGTGTGATTTTCTTCACATATTTCACCTACCAAAGTTAAGTCAAAGTAAACAGTTTAAACAGATCTATAAACCCTAAGGAAATAGTATCAGTCATCCAAAGTCTCCCAAACAAACAAACAAAAGCCCAGGACCAAATGGTTTTAGTGCAAAATTCTACCAGCCATTCAATGAAGAGTTAATACCAATACTCCTCAAACAATGCGACAGACTAGAAGCCGGAGAAACATTGCAAAACTCATTTTATGAAGCCACAGTCACTCTGATACCTAAGCCACACAAAGGCTAACAAAGAAAGAGAATTTCAGGCCAGTTAAACTCATGAGCATCGATTGAAAAGTACTCAATGAAATCCTCACAAACCAAATTCAAGAGCACATCAAATACATCATCAACCGTGATCAAGCAGGCATCATACTAGGGATGCAGGGATGGTTCAACATATGAAAATCCATCAACGTAATCCACCATATAACCAAAGTCAAATAAAAATCACATGATTATCTCATTAGATGCAGAAGAAGCCCTTGACAATTCCAACAGACTTTCAGGATAAAGGTCTTGGAGAGATCAGGGATACAAAGCACATACTTAAACATAGTAATGCCTATACAGAGCAAACTGATAGCAACATCAAATCAAATGGAAAGAATCTCAAAGCAATTCCACTAAAACTGGGGACAAGACAAGGTTGCCTACTCTCTTCCTACCTCTTCAATATAGTACTTAAATTTCTAGCTAGAGCAATAAGACAAGCAAAGGAGATCAAGGACATGCACATTGGGAAGGAAGAAGTCAACATATTTAGTATAGGTACGCGACCCCAAAGGGCCTTCAGAAGAAATTCCAGATAGCTCATTCAAGCAACTTAATGGCTCACCTAAAATCCCTAGAAAAAAAAAGAAGCAGACACACGAAAATGGAGTAGACAGCTGGAAATAATCAAACACAGGGCTGAAATCAACCAATTAGAACCAAATAAAATAATTCAAAGAATCAATGAAACCAAGAGCTGGTTCTTTGAGAAAATCAACCAGATAGACAAACCCTTAGCCAAGGTAATTAAAAGGCAGAGAGACACCATCCAAATCAACAAAATCAGAAATGAAAAGGGGGACATAACTACAGACACTGAGGAAATCCAAACAATCATTAGGACTTACTTCAAAAGTCTGTATGCCAGGAAAATTGAAAATCTAAATGAAATGGACAATTTTCTTGATAGTTTCCACTTACCAAAGCTGAATCAAGACCAGGTAAATCAATTAAATAGTCCTATATCCCCAAAGGAAATAGAAGCAGTCATCAAAAGTCTCGCATCCAAAAAAAGCTTAGGACCAGATGGTTTCAGTGCAGAATTCTTCCAGACCTTTAAAGAAGAGTCAACTCCAGGTCTCTACAAACTATTCCACAAAATAGAAACAGAAGGAACATTACCAAACTCATTCTATGAAGCCACAGTCACCTTGGTACCTAAACCTCACAAAGACTCAACAAAAAAAAAGAGAATTTCAGGCCAATCTCCCTTATGAACTTTGATGCAAAAATACTCAACAAAATACTTGCAAACCGAATACAAGATCACATCAAATATAAAATCCATTATGACCAAGTAGGCTTCATCCCAGCTATGCAGGGGTGGTTCATTATACAGAAATCCATCAATGTGATGCACCATATTAACAAACTGAAAGAAAAAAACCACATGATAATCTCTTTAGATGCTGAAAATGCATTTGACAAAATCCAACATCCATTCATGTTTAAAGTATTGGAGAGATCAGGGATACAAGGCACATATCTAAACATAGCAAAGGCGATATACAACAAGCCTATGGCCAACATCAAACTGAACAGAGAGAAACTTAAAGCAATCCCACTGAAATCAGGTATAAGACAAGGCTGCCCACTCTCTCCATATCTCTTCAACATAGTTCTGGAAGCCCTTGCTCGACCAATAAGACAGTTGAAGGAAATCAAGGGGATACAAATTGGAAAAGAAGAAGTCAAACTACAACTATTTGCAGATGATATGGTAGTATACCTAAATAACCCCAAAAATTCTACCAGGGAACTCCTACACCTGATAAACACCTTCAGCAAAGTGGGTGGATACAAAATTAGCTAAAAAAAATGCGTAGCCCTCCTGTATACAAAAGACAAAAGGGCTGAGAGAGTAATTAAGGAAACGACACCCTTCACAATAGCCAGAAATGACATAAAGTACCTTGGTGTAACCCTAACCAAGCAAGTCAAAGACTTTTATGAAAAAAATTTCAATTCTCTGAAGAAAGAATTAGAGGATATCAGAAGATGGAAAGATCTCCCATGCTCATGGCTTGGCAGGATTAACATAGTAAAAATGGCCATCTTACCAAAAGCCATCTACAGATTCAGTGCAAATCCCATCAAATTACCAACACATTTCTTTACAGACCTGGAAAGAAAAATTCTCACCTTCATATGGAACAGCAAGAAACCCAGAATTGCTTAAACAATCCTCTACAATAAAAGATCTTCTGGAGGTATCTTTATCTGTGATCTTAAGCTGTACTACAGAGCAACAATAATAAAAACTGCATGTTACTGGCATAGAAACAGAATGGTGGATCAATGAAACCAAACAGAAGACCCAGAAATAAACCCACCAACTTATGGACACCTGATCTTTGGCAAAGATGCCAAAACCAACCATTGAAAATAAATAGTATCTTCAAAAATGGTGCTGGTCTAACTGGATGTCTACACGTAGAAAAATGCAAATAGATCCATACTTATCACCCTGCACAAAACTAAAGTCCAAATGGATCAAAGACCTTAACATAAAATCAGACACATTAAATTGGTTAGAAGAAAAAGTGTGGAAAACCTTAGAACTCATTAGTACAGGAGACAACTTCCTGAACAGAACACCAACAGCACAGACTCTAAGAGCAACAATCCATAAATGGGACCTCATGAAACTCAAAAGCTTCTGTAAAGCAAAGGACACCGTCATCAAAACAAAACGATTGCCTACAGATAGGGAAAGAATCTTCACCAACCCTTTATCTGACAGAGGGCTAATATGTAATATATATAAACAACTAAAGAAGCTGAAAAGCAGCAAACCAAGTAATCCAATTAAAAAATTAGGAACAAAGCTAAACAGAGAATTCTTGATAGAGGAATATCACATGGCAGAGAAACACTTAAAGAAATGCTCAACATCATTAGCTATTAGGGAAATGCAAATCAAAACAACCGTAAGATTTCACCTTACATCCATCAGAATGGCCAAGATGAAAAACTCAAGTGACAACACATGCTGGAGAGGTTGTGGAGAAAGGAGAACTCTCCTCCACTGCTGGTGGGAAAGTAAACTTTTTTTTTTTTTTTTAAAGTATGTTTCAGTTCGGATTTTCTTTTTCTTTTTTTTTTTTAAGTTGATTTTTTTATTTTTATTTTTTTTTAATTTTTATTTTTATCAGTTA
>REGO01001224.1:42552-53391 GCA_010120015.1 Rhombomys opimus
CGAGTTCTGGGGGAGGGGAGTGCCGCGAGATCAAAGGGCCGTTTCTCTCCTTCCCCAAACAAGTCCCCGGGTGACCCGAGACCAAAGTTTTCACCTCCTGTGATGTTCCCTGTCGGTCTAGAAATCTCCACCGTTGTCTTCCTGGGTTAGAGGTCCTTCCATTCACCAACTCAGAAGTTCAGGTATTCCACCGCTCAGAAACCGTGTGTGCTGGCCATCTTGGCTCCGCCCCCCGAATGTAAACTTGTAAAACCACTCTGGAAATCAATCTGGTGCTTCCTCAGACAAGTAGGAATAGCGCTTCCTCAAGATCCAGCCATACCACTCCTATGCATATATCCAAAAGAGGCTCAAGTACACAATAAAGACATTTGCTCAACCATGTTTGTAGCAGCTTTATTTATAGCAGCCAGAAGGTGGAAACAGCCCAGATGCCCCTCAACTGAAGAATGGATGCAGAAATTGTGGTACATCTACACAATGGACTATTACTCAACAATGAAAAATAAAGGAAATCATGAAATTTGCAGGTAAATTGTAGGACCTGGAAAGGATCATCCTGAGTGAGCTGTCCCAGAAGCAGAAAGAAACACACGGTATATACTCAGTCATACAGACATGTAATATAGGATAATCCTACTGAAATCTGTATATCTAAGGAAACTAATCAAGAGAGAGAAGTCTGACTATAATTCTCAATCCCCATCCCAAAAGGCAAAGAGGATGGACAACAGAAGAAGATTAAAACAGGAAATAAGCTAGGAACCTGCCACAGAAGGCCTCCTAAATGCTCTGCCCTGCAGACTATCAAAGCAGATACTGAGACTTATGGCCAACTGTTGGGCAGTGTGCATGGAATCTTTTGAAAGAAGTGGGAAATAGTAAGATCTGGAGAGGACAGGAACTCCACAAGGAGAGCAAGAGAACCAGAAAATTTGAACACAGAGGTTTTCCCAGAGACTCATACTCCAACCAACTACCATGCATGGAGATAACCTAGGATGCTGCACAGATGTAGCCCATGGCAGCTTAGTGTCCAAGTGGGTTACATAGTAATGGGAAGAGGGACTGCTTCTGACATAATCTGATTGGCCTGCTCTTTGATCACCTCCTCCTGAGGGGGGAGCAGCCTTACCAGGCCACCGAAGATGACAATGCAGCCACTCCTGATGTAATGTGATATACTAAGATCAGAAGCAAGGAGAGGAGGACCTCCCCTATCAGTGGACTTGGGGAGGGGTATTCGTGAAGAAAAGGGAGGGAGGGTGGGATTGGGAGAGGAAGAGGGAGGGGCTTATGGGAGGATACAAAGTGAATAAAGTGTAATTAATAAAATAAAATAAAATTAAGAAAAATGGGCCACAGAGTCCTCCTTCTTGATTACATTCTTTAGGTGTATAGAATTTAGTATGTTTGTCCTATATTATATGCCTAATATCCACTTATAAGTGAGTATATACTTTGTGTGTCTTTCTGCTTCTGGGATAATTTACTCTGGATGAACTTTCCACCATTTCCTTTCCATTCTAATTTCCACCATTTGCCTGCAAATTTCATGATTTCTTTCCTTTTTTAAATTGCTGAGTAGTATTCCATTTTGTATGTGTGGAACAATTTCTGTATCCATTCCTCCACTGAGGGACATCTGGGTTGTGTCTAGATTCTGGCTATTACAAATAAAGCTGCTACATCATGAGTGAGCAAATGCCCTTATTGTATACTTGAGCATCTTTTGGACGTATGCCTAGTATATATAGCTGGAGTGCTAGAGCTGGATCTTCAGGTAGCACTATTCCTAATTGCCTGAGAAATCGCCAGATTGATTTCCAAAGTGTATGTACAAGCTTACATTCCCACCAGCAATGGAAGAGGGTTCCCCTTTCTCCACATCCTCTCCATTGTGTTTTCACTTGAGTTTTTGATCTCAGCCATTCTGATGGGTGTAAGGTGAAATCTCAGGGTCGATTTGAGAAGCTAATCAAGATTAAAGAGTCTGGGTAAAATGCTCAATTCTCATACAGAAAGTCAAAAAGGATGGACATCACAAGAACAAGAAAACAGGGAACAGGACAGGAGCCTACCACAGAGAGCCTCTGAAAGACTCTACCCTGCAAGTTATCAAAGCAGATGCTGAGACTTATAGCCAAACTTTGGGCAGAGTGCAGGGAATCTTATGAAAGAAGTGGGAGACAGCAAGACCTGGAGAGGACAGGGGTTCCACAAGGTGAGCAACAGAACCAAAAAATTTGGGCCCAGGGGTCTTGTCTGAGAGTGATACTCCAACCAAGCACCATTTGTGGAGATAAGCTAGAATCCCCGAACAGATGTAGCCCAAGGCAGTTCAGTGTCCAAGTGGGCACACTAGTAATGGGAATACGGATTGTCTCTGAGAAGAAATTATTTGCCTGCTCTTTGATCATCTCCCCCTCAGGCCACAGAGGAAGACAATGAGACCACTCCTGAGGAGACCTGATAGACTAGCATCAGAGGGCAAGGGAGGAGGACCTCCCCTATTAATGGACTTGGGGAGAGACATGGGTGGAGAAGAGGGATGGAGCGTGGTTTTGGAAGGGGAATGGGGAGAGAGCTACAGGTGGGATATGAAGTGAATTAAACTGTAATTAATTAAAATAAAAAGAATTAAAATTAAAAAATATCAAACCAAAGAATACTATGACTGAGGAATAAAATGGGACACAGAACGAAACAGAGAATTCTCAACAGAGGAATCTCTAATGGCAGAGAAGCAATTAAAGAAATGCTCAACATCCTTAGTCATCAGGGAAATGCAAATCAAAATGACTCTGACATTCCATCTCACATTAGTCAGAATGGGTAATTTCAAAATCTCAAGTGACAGTCCGTGCTGGTGGGGGTGTAAAGAAAGGGGACCCCTCCTCTTGCTGGTGGGAGTGTAAACTTGTACAAACACATTGGAAATCATCTGGTGCTATCTCAGAAAATTGGGAATAACTTTTCCTCAAGATCCAGCTACACCTCTTTTGGGTATATATACAAGAGGTGATCCACCATACATCAGGTCATTTGCTCAACTATGCTCATAGAAGCTCTATTTGTAATAGCCAGAATCTGGAAACAATCTAGATGTCCCTCAACCAAAGAATGGTAAAGAAACGGTGGCACATTTACACAATGGAATACTGCTCAGCTATTAAAAACAAAGAAATCATGAAAATTTCCAGCAAATGGATGGAACTAGAAAAGATCATTCTGAGTGAGGAAACCCAGACCCAGGAAGATGCACACAGCATGTACCTACTTTTAAGTGGATTTTAGCCATATAGTACAGGATAAGTAGACTGTGAGGCACAGACCCAAAGAAGATAAGCAGTAAGGACCCTCAGGGGAAGATATATAAATCTCACTCAGAAGGGGAGGTAGAATAGACAGAGGTAGTGGTTGAAAGGAGGGAACGAGGTAGAAGAAGGAGTGCAGAGAGTTAAGTGGGTAGAGATCAGAGCATGGGAGAGAAAAGCAGTGAGGACAGAAGGCCAGTAGAGAAAAGAGAACCATTCCTCAACTGAGGGGCATCTGGGTTGTTCCCAGATTCTGGCTATTACAAATAAAGCTGCTACAAGTGTGGTTGAATAAATGTCCTTGTTGTATACTTGCCTAGGAGTGGTATAGCTGGATCTTGAGGTAGCAATATTCCTAATTGTCGGGGAAAGCACCAGATTGATTTTCAAAGTGGTTGTACAAGTTTACATTCCCACCAGCAGTGGGGTAGTGTTCCCCTTTCTCCACATCCTCTCCAGCATGTTTTGTCACTTGAGTTTTTCATCTTAGCCATTCTGATGGGTGTAAAGTGAAATCATGGGGTCATTTTGATTTGCATTTCCCTGATGACTAAGGACATTGAACATTTCTTTAAGTGTTTCTCTGCCATTCGATATTCCTCTATTGAGAATTCTCTGTTTAGCTCTGTACCCCTCAGCTGCTAAATGGATACAGAAATTGTGGTACATCTACACAATGGAGTATTACTCAGCAATAAAAAACAAGGAAATCACGAAATTTGCAGGGAAATGGTGGGAACTGGAAAGATCATCTTAAGTGAGATATCCCAGAAGCAGAAAGACACACAGGGTACAAAATCACTAATAAGTGGATATTAGATATATAATAGGATATAACATACTAATATCTGTAGAACTAAAGAAACTAATCAAGAGGAGGTATCTGGCTAAGTTGTTCAATCTCCATTCAGAAAGGCAAAGAGGATGGACATCAAAAGAGGGAGAAAACAGGGAACAGGACAGGAGCCTAGTACAGAGGCCCTCTGAAAGGCTCTACCTGCAGGTTATCAGAGCAGATGCTGAGATTTATAGCCAAACTTTGGGCAGAGTGCATGGAATCTTATGAAAGAAGGGGGAGATAGTAAGAACTGGAGGGGACAGGAGCTCCACAAGGAGACCAACAGAACCAAATATCTGGGCACAGGAATCTTTTGTGAGACTGATACTCCAACCAAGGACCCTTCATGGAGATAACCTAGAACCCCTGCCCAGAAGTAGCTCATGGCAGTTCAGTGACCAAGTGGGTTCCACAGTAATGGGAACAGGGATTGTCTTTGACATGAACTGATTGGTCTTCTCTTTGATCACCTCTCACTGAGGGGGGAGCAGCCTTATCAGTCCACAGAGGAAGACAATTCAGCCACTCCCAATGAGACCTAATAGACTAGGATCAGATGGAAGGAGAGGAAGTCCTCCCCTGTCAGTGGACTTGGGGTGGGACATGGATGTAGAAGGGGAGGGAGGATGGGATTGGGAGTGGAGGATGCAGGGAGCTATGGGGGGATACAAAATGAATAAAGTGTAAGTAAAAATAAAAATAATTCCATACTTATAAAAAGAAGAAAAGAGAACTGGAAGATCGGGGTATCTCTGTGACAAGCTGGAGAACTAAGTCAGGGTAGGCTCCTGGGAGGATATGAGGGAATTTAAGCAGAGAGTCCTGCTAGCAGAGACCATAGAGAATGAAAACTAGCTAAACTAGTCTTCTAATAAAGGGCAGGAAACACAACCTCCCCCATGAAAGCAACAACCCAACATTTACCTTTGAGATGTGCAGGGATAAATGTAGAGCAGCTAGAACAGAGACTGAGAGAACACATAACCGATGTCTGGCCAACCAAAGACCCACTGTAATGGAGAGTGCCACACCTGACCCTGTGAAGGATACTCTGCAAATTTGCACACAGGACCCTGTCAGAGGTGTCCTCTGAGAGGCTCTACCCAGCAGCACCTCAAAACAGATGCTGAGACTCACAGCCAAGCATTGGTCTATGCACAGGGAGGCTTGGGGAATAGTGGGAGAAAAGATCAATGGACCAGGAAGTAACAGGAGCTCCACAAGAAAAACAACAGGACCAACTAACCAGGGCCCAGAGGGGTTTGCTGAGACTGAAGCATCTACCAAGGACCATGTATGAATAGGACCTAGGTCATTATGAAGATGTAGCAGATGGGCAGCTTAGGCTTCAAGTGGGTCCTCTACTAAGGGAAATGGGGACTTCATTGGACAATGGCTCACTTGCTAGCTTTTTACATCACTTTCCCTTGGCATGACTGCCCTGACAGGACACAGGGGAAGAGGACACATTCAGTCCAGATGCAACTTGATGATCTCCTGTGGTGTGTGTGTGTGTGTGTGTGTGTGTGTGTGTGTGTGTGTGTGTTTGTTAGAGGTATTAGATGCAAATTGAATGTGGGCTGTGATTTACTTGAAGGTGCACCCGCTTCTTCCTCTGCATGTAGCTAAAATGCCTTTAGCTCTCTTTCCACCTGGTAAACTTGTAACTCACCCTCCAAGGCCCACCCATGGCTTCACTCACCTGAAAAGCCTGCCTCCACCCACCTGGATTCTGACCATGACTCTTTGCTTCTTCTTCATCATCCCTTTGTCAAATATTCATCAAGCAGCAGAGGGTGCTGGATGCTGCAGCAGTTAGAGATTCAGAGGACCAGATAGTCTCTGCTGATCTTCTGACTGAGTCAGATATATATCCCTGCACAGGCCCAGGCCTCTATCTGAAGATAGCATATTTTATTGTATTTCTTCCTTGGGCTTCCACTGCCCCTGGGGTGGTCTTGCAGGTCTCTTCCCATCCTAAAAGATGTCAGCACTCACACTACCTGCTTCTGCATTAACGTCTAATCTCCTCATGCCAAAGGTCCTTCAACTCTGACTACACAACTGCAGAGGGCTTATGTGAACCAGGACCATGGCTTGCTGAAGAGATCACATATTTTGGAGTCACTAAGCCCGGGGTTTGGTCCCAACTCTGCTACTTCTTAAACTCTTGATCCAAGACAGTTTTTCATGTGTGTGTTTGTTGGGTGTGCTCTGCAGCTAGTAACTTTCAGGTGACTTATTCCCTAGGGGGCTGAGAGTTCTGAGGGAGAAATGGAATCTAATCTATCCCAAGATCCAGAGCCACAGGACATCAAATTTCTGGAACTGACTGCAGAAGTTCTTTGTTGCAGATCCCTGTTAGCCTAGAGTCCCTCTCTCCATTACAGCCTGTACTTGGATCCTTGAAAGGGACATCTCCCATGATGCAGTGGGTTGCCTGTTACATCTTCAGGCAAGGCAAGCTTCCCTGGGCAGGAGCACATTTAGCTCTGTGTTTTGTTGCCACCTGCTGGAGGCAGAAGAAATGGCCAACCCAGACCCAGGTATTAGGCAGAGAGCAAGAGTACAGGAAGCCCAACCTCCTCCTCTAGCCTCTGTAGGCTCATACAGTTGCACACTCTAATATACACTCATGCAGACACAAACCCTAACACACACACACACACACACACACACGGAAAAGTAGATAAATAAGGAAAAACATGACAGGCTCCAGAAAACCTTATATTAAGGAATTAAGTGGAGCTGCTAGGGGGCTGTGTTAGGCAGACCACTGGTAAAGAATGAAAGAATTAGGATGATGCTCAGAGAGAAAGCACAACAGATGTGACAGAGTGACATGCAGAGAACCTCAAGCAGCAGCAAAGGCCTCTGACCAAAATGTTGTCCTGGCACAGGGTGATGAAAACACCCACAACCCACATTGAAGACCCCCACCCTTCTCCCCTTCACAGAGGCTGCTATGCTGCACTGACATGTCCTGTATGCTGGCCTGTTCCCTGACCACCAAAGACATGGATGTGACACCCAGGTGATACTCTCAAGAGCCTGAGAGCACACAGCACATGGGGAGGACCAGTCAGAAGGAAACAGTCTTTAAAAAAAAAGGCAGAAGTCACCCTGGGCTGCACTGTGAGGAGATGAGGGCTTCCTCCTGCAGAGGACACCCAAAGGTTCTGAGTAGGACTGTGGCCCTGTCCAATAGGGGAGTGTCTAGGTGAGGTGAGTCTCCAGTTTGTTGCTATCCAGCACTCCACTGCATTGTGACCACCTCCATGTGGACAGCCCCATTGTGTATCTGGTAGGAAGGCACTGGGCCTCTCTCATGAAAGCTTCTGGTTCTCCTGCCTCGGAGCTCTTGCCTTCATGTCCTGCCTCCCAGGGTGGGATCAGGTGGTACAAGTCGCTGAGGACTGAAGACCCCATTCCCATATCTGGAGAACATCAGAAACTGAGAATCCCATGACAGTTAGCTGCTGGCCACTGTGACACATTACCTCCAGGCCTTTAACTTACAGGAGGGAGGCTTGATTTGATATCAGAGGTTTTGGTCAATGGTTGCTTAACCATGTTGCAAGGCAGCTCATAATGGCAGAAGGCTGGTGGGGAAAAACATGCTCCCATCCTGACATGCAGGAAGCAAGAGAGGGATTTGCAGGAGGTCATGTTCTCTTCTTCAAGGCCTTGCCCATAGTAATATCATGCTTCCACTCATATCCGGAAGGTCCATTTACCTCCCTGAAGCACCACAAGCTGGGGACCAAGCTTTTACATGGGCCTTTGGTGACAGCTAAACTCCAAAGGAGGACTTTCCATCTGTCTCAGGGTGGAAATGGATCTCTATCTGTTTTGTGAGACCATGAAAGTGCTGTCAGGCTCTTCATCTCTCCAACTCAGAAACAGGGCCTGGTTGGTAGTCCTGAGTCTGGTTCTCCCAAAGTGCTGTGTTTTGGAAAAGGAATGCTCAAGTCTTCAAGAGTGAGACTCTAAAGTGTTCTTGTCTAGAGCTTTAGAGAGGGTCACAATAACCGGGAAGTCCCCTGCTACATAATGATGGAGTCAGGAACAGACCTGCTCCCTGTCAAAGACCCCATTACTCACCTGTCAGATGGGGAAGGCAGTGCTTACCTTTCAGGGTGTTGTGGGATTAAGAAAACAGTAGGTACTGAGTGCTTTGTTGCACAGTGAGTGCTCTCTAAGTAAGCCAGATGAGGTCTCCCTTTGTGTATTCTCACCAGAGGATGCCCTGTAGGAAGTCATGTTTGTTGTCCATAGAGATTTTCAATTGATGTCTCCAAGTGAATGGGTGCAGCTGTTGTCATTTGCCATGGACCGGACCTGTTGGGCTCCCGGTGTCCGCAGGAGAACAAGGCTTTGGACAGGAAGACATGGATTTGGTGAATTGACAGACAGAAACCAGTTGAGGCTTTGGAATCTGCTGCACTTTACTGAAATCAAGCTAGTATTTTTATAATGATTTCACAAAAGGCACCTTAAAGTTGGCATACTTCCCAGAACATTTAGACTTTTACCAAGAATACAAAGTTTACATTTTAACATAGGGGAGTGCCCACAAGAAATCTTGGCCTGTAAACTTTTTGATCAAAGCAAAGAAAAAGAAACCTCAAATGTAGTTTTATTATTGCTAACCAGTGAAGAGGAAAGTCAGGAGCTAAGTCAGATGCCTGCCAAAATCTTTCTCTATACCAAAATCTAATTACACCTTTGTTAACCATCCTCCCATATGTCCTGCTAAAGATTTATAATCTTCCCTAGGAACAAAGCACTGAAGGGAGGGGAAACTCCCACCAGCTGTACTCCTCATGCTACTTTTTCTTAAGAAGGAGCCCATTATTTTTTTTACTATTTTTATAATGTCTATTGATACTGAATCTGATTCATTACTTTTCTTAAACTTATTCATTTTACATATTATTTTTATTAAAGCTTTTAATAATCTACTAATAATAAATTTCTTTATAAAATTAGTTGTGCTGTTTCAGGAGTCACAGAGAACGATCAAATAATTCAAAATTCCATTTCCAAGATGGCGCCCAAAAAGCACAGAAATCTCAGAATATGTCTTTTTGCCTGGTGGGATGAGTCTGCCAGGGACCTTCCAAGGAGCGAATTTCCGAAGAAAGCGTGTCTCCCGCCCTGTAGCACATGCTACTATGACAACACTGGCGTGGATGTAGCAGTCATTGTAAACAAAGCTCTAGTGAGCAAGTATTGCCTTCTGTGGTGATAGAGTGGCTCTCTGGCTTTTGACTGAGCATAAAAACTACATTCTATATTGTTATTTATATGTTAAAGTAGCCATAAGGTTCATATCTGTGATGATTCTGAGGAAGACACAACCTTTGGGTTTCCCTCCTTCCCCTTTTCTTGTGAGCTTTCCTAGTATCCCTGAGGCTGGGATAGAATACACCTGTCCAGCCCTCTCCTGAGCCCTATCCAGGATGTTCTGGCCTCCTTGGGAGACTTATGTGCAGCTCTTCTTTTCTCTAGGTACCAATGCCCAAGTCCAGGACCCAGCATTCTCTCTAGATCCAGCAAAAGCTACTCAGAATTTCCAGGCAGCCATGGTACTTCTCATCTTTGAGGCAGAGTTGTGCACCCTAGAGGCTTAAACACAGAACTCCCAGAGGGAAAACCAAAGTCTGGATTGGACAGTGCCTTCAAATAAACCCGAACCAGGTTGACATTTCTCCAGGAAGCATGAAAGAGCTGGCATCAAATCCATGGTCCAGCAGCAGTGTGTTGGTCGTGGGTGTGGGAGGAGCATGAGGGACTCTATTTCCATTTTCTCCTAACAAAGTGAGTGAGTGCTAAGATCCATCAGGACATGCAACTCAAGAAGAAAGGGGACTGACTGTCTCTTAGTGTCCATTGTCTTGAGATCTTGTGACACGTGTGCATTTGAGTAACAAACCCTGTGCAAAGTTAGTAACTGTTTCAATCCGCTCAACTGTGTTCATCTTCTTGTAGAGTCTGAGTGAGAACAGGTTCCAGACATTTAGTTTTAAAACCAGAACACTCACTGTGATCCTTGATGGCTATTTTTTTTTTCCTTCCTGCCTTACTCCTGCCATTTTTTGCCTTCCTTCTACCTTCACTCTCCTTTCATCCTCACCCTCTCTTCCTTCTCTATTTATGTCTATAAACATATCTAAAATAATGTTTCTATACTGATTTGGAGTGTGAGGCAGTAGGTTTTGTAATATTTTCCCTTCCCTCCTCAATTTGGCAGTATATCTTGATTTTTAAAAATCTATTGCTTTTACTTTTCCATTTTATTAGTTTTTTTTCTCATTTTATTGGTTCTTTAAGAATTTCATTCAATTTGTTTTAATCATATTCAATCCCTCTTCAACTTCTCTTAGATCTATTGACAGCTCCCACTCTACCTCCAACTTTGTGCTCTTTTTTTGTATTTTTATTTTATTTTATTTTATTTTTATCAGTTACATTTTATTAATTCTGTATCCCAGCCATGCCCCGAACCCTCATTTCCTCCCAGTCCCTCCCTCATCACCACTGTGCCCCTTTCCAAGTCCACTGCTAGAGGGGGACCTCCCCCCATTCATCTGATCCTGTTTTATCAGGTATCTTCATTGAGTTCCTGTTAGAAATAGTCCTTGTTCCCCTCACTTTGGGAACCCAATTGGTTACTGAGCT
>REGO01001224.1:54426-86394 GCA_010120015.1 Rhombomys opimus
CCATCAACGGAAGAATGGGTACAGAAATTATGGTATTTCTACACAATGGAATACTACTCAGCAATCAAAAAGGAGGAAATCAACTTTGTGCTCTTTGTTTTCCTTTTCAGCCCAGTAAGTACAATTTGTGATGACTACACTCTTGAATGTATAGCCTTTCACTAGAGCAGGATTGACCTATCAGGCGCCATACTCTTCTTTTATTTTTTTAATTTTTATTTTTTAATATTAGTTACAGTTTGTTAACTTTGTATCCCTGCTGTATTCCAGTCCTTCTTTTCCTCCCAAACCCACCCTCCCACCCTCATCGCCTCCCTGCCCCTTTCCAAGTCCACTGATAAGGGAGAACCTCCTCCCTTACATCAGATACTGGTTTATCATGTGTTCAGGACTGGCTGCAAAGTCCTCCTCTGTGGCCTAGCAAGGCTCCTCCCTGGGTGGGAAGGGGAGAGTCAAAGAGCCCGCCATTGAGTTCATGTCGGAAACAGTTCCTGTTCCGCTTATTAGGGTACCCACTTGGATACTGAGCTACCACGGGCTACATCTGAGCAAGGGCTCTAGGTTGCATCCATACATGGTCCTTGTTTGGAGAAACAGTCTTATAAAAGACCCCTGTGCCCAGATATATTTGGTCCTTGTGGAATTCCTGTCTTCTCCAGGTCCTATTAACACCCCCCTGCTTTTTTACTTTTTATTTTTTTTTTCATTCCCTGCATTCTGCTGGAGGTTTGGTTAGGAGTCTTAATATCTGCTTTGATACACTGCTATGTAGTCTTTCAGAAGAGGCTATATTCTAAAAAAACAAAACAAAACAAAACAAACAAACAGACAAAAAACCAAAAAAAACCCAAACCTGATTATCACCTGATTCTCATTTTCCTAGCAACTACCAGTAATCAATATCTCCTTCATCAGAGGTGGGAAGTCATGCCACATTCCTATCCAGGCTAGGAATTTATCTGTCTTGAGTTCTCACAGGTGTTGTGTATGCTGTCACAACCGCTGTGGGTTTAATTATGCAACTGTCCAGCCGTGCCCAGAAAAGTTGTATTCATTTGCTGCTTCTGGCCCTTGCAGTCTTTCTGCACCCACTTTTACAATGATCCTTAAACTTTAGCAAGAAGGGGTGTGAACTAAATGTCCCACTTAGGGCTGAGCATTAAGCACTCTCTTATTCTCTATACCTTTACCAGTTGTGTGTCTCTGTGTTAACCTCTTTCTACTGACAAAAGGAATGAGGAGAGTTGAGAGATGTACTAACCCATGAGCAGTGTGAGAAGTCTTTAAGAATCTGTTTAATACTATGCCCTTTTAGAAAAGTAAGAGTAGGATCTCCCCTTAAGCCTCTTATTTATGTGGCCTCAGGATCTTGTTCCTGATAATGGTACCAGGTATCATTTTGACCTTGTGGAGTGGATCTTAGCTCTAATCAAAAAGTGATTGTTAGTCCCATGACGATGATGCCTCCACTGCCCCAATAGGCATGTGTTGTCAGGCCTGTCATTGCTGTAGTTCACAGGCTCCACTGCTCAGCAAGTCTCCTCTCGTGTTGCACAGGAAGTCATTGTGTTGAACTCATCTGTCCAACCATTCCTTTGTTGGAGCATGTCATATTTTACAGTGACTGTGAAGAAGGCTGCAAGAAACACAAGACTGAAGGCTTGTGTGGACATATTTTATCATGTGATTCATGTAAAACCAAGAGTGTTGTTGCTGGTTGAGATGATGAGTGTGTGATAGAGTAAGATCTGCCACACCTTTCTCAAAAGCTTCTGGATTTTTTTCTTCCCTCTGACACTCAGTGACTGATACAATTCTGATGACTGACAAGCATCTCACTGTGGCTCTAATGTTATTTACCTTGTTCTACAGATTCTTTTCATGTGTCTATTTGCTGCTTCTATATCTTATTTTTTGAGGGGTTTGTCTATGCTTTCCTCTCTCTTTTGAGACATAGTTGGATGCTGGATTAGATTTTATTATGTAGCCAATACTAACCTTGAATTTGTGAACCTTGTACTTCAGCCCCTTAAATGCTAGGATCATATATATATATATATATATATATATATATATATATATTCTCAATATATATATATTCTCAGCCCCTTAAATGCTAGGATTATATATATATATTCTCAAAATTTTTACATGTATCAGTTGTAAGATTTCTTTCATTTCCTCCTGTATGCTTGACCTCTTAATAGCTACAAACATCTCTTTATGTCATATTGAATATGTAAATTTTCATTTTGTTAACAGTTGGTTCAAAGTGTAGAAAGTCTACAGAGCTTAATAGTTTCCAGGTTGTCTATTTCCATCACTCTATGATTTTTGTGTTTAATTTTTATTGTTTGTTTGTCTGTCAAGACTAGCTCTCACTCTGTTTCTTGGCTGTCCTGGAACTCACTATATAGATCAGGCTGGACTTGGACTCAAAGAGATGAGGCTGCCATTGCCTATGAAGTGTTGGGATTAAAAGCATGCCACACTATCCCCAGTTCATAATTCCGTTTAAAAGTTATTTCTTTAAAAATTCCTAAATTAAAAATAATAAAATCAAAGTATGATTATGGTTGTCATTAGTTGGGAAAATGAAGTGCTATTCAATTTGTCCCATATTATTGAGTTGATCTTCTGAAATAATGTATGGTGCCTATTTCTATCATGTTCACAAGATACACCTGTGGCAGAACTTTATATTGCATTTGGTTTTGTAAGTAAACACATATGACAAGTGTGTTGCTTCCATAGCATTGACTGCTGTCATAGCTGGATGACTTTCATGTCTGACTTATCCTGAGTTTCAGAGATTAACTTCATAAGAAATATGATCCAGAAACTCACATTACTGGTGATAAAGGGGAGGCTGAGAGCTTTTAAAATTAAAGGCTGTTGCTTTTGAGACAGGTTATTGTATATCCCAGGTTAGTCTTACCTCACTGTAGCCAAGGAGAGAGGCCTGAATACCTCTCAAAGGTTGCGCACAAGCAGTGGTCCCTCCTGGATCCAGGAAGAACTTCTCTGCTTGCTCTGAGGAGCTGAGACTAAGACAAAGACCATGAAAAAATGCTCAGTGTTTGGAGGAAATCTGTTATGTTCTAAAACTTGAAAAATTGCATTTTGACACTTCAAGAGTCTTTATTTTTATTTTAAGAAAAATATACTTCACTGCCAGGTGAAGGTAACTGAGCACATTTTTAAAATATTCGTATATATTTAATGTTTTTATTTATTACAATTTATTCACTTTGTATCCCAACTGTAGTGTCCTCTTTCAGCCTCTCCCAATACTGCCCTCCCTCCCTCTTTTCCTTCCATGCCATTCTTCCAGTCCACTGACAGGGGAGGTCTTCCTCCCCTTCCATCTGATCCTTGCCTATCAGGTCTCATCAGGCCTGGCTGCATTGTCTTCCTCTGTGGCGTAGTAAGCCTGCCCCCACTCAGGAGAAGGTGATGAAAGAGCCAGTCACTGAGTTCATGTTAGAGGCAGCCCCTGTTCCCCTTACTAAGGCACCCACATAGAGACTAACCTGTCATGGGCCACATATGTGCAGGGGTTCTAGGGTACTTCCATGAATGGTCCTTTGTTGGAGTATCAGTCTCAGAAAAGACCCCTTGGCCCTGATTATTTGGTTCTGTTGCTCCCCTTGTGGAGTTCCTGTCCTCTCCAGGTCTTCCATATCCCCCTTCTTTCATAAGATTCCCTGCACTCTGTGCAACGTTTGGCTATGAGTCTCAGCATCTGTTTCAATACTCTGCTGGGTAGAGTCTCTCAGAGGCCTTTTTTGGTAGGCTTCTATCCTGTTTCATGTTTTCTCCCTCTTCTGATGTCTATCCCATTTGTCTTTCTGAATGAGGTTTAAGCATCTCATCCAGGGCCCTCTTTATTGCTTAACTTCTTTTGGTTTAACAGATTTTAGTATGTTTATCCTATATTGTATGTCTAATATCCATTTATAAGTGTGTATATACCATGTGTGTATTTATGCTTCTGGGATACCTCACTCTGGATGATTTTATCTAGTCCCCACAATTTGCCTGCAAATTTCATGATATCCTTTTTTTTTTTTAAATTGCTGACCAGTATTCCATTGTGTAAATGTGCCACAATTTCTTTCCATTCCTCAGTTGAGAGACATTTGGGTTGTTTTCAAAATCTGGCTATTACTGACAAAGCTGCTCCAAATATAATAAAATGGGGTACAGCCTAAACGAAATTCTCAATAGAGGGATATCAAGTTGCAGAGAAACACTTAAAGAAATGCTCAACGTCCTTAGTCATCAGGGAAATGCCAATCAAAACGACCCTCAGATTCCCTCTTACACCCATCAGAATGGTTAATATCAAAAACTCAAGTGACAACACATACTAGAGAGGAATTGGAGAAAAGGGAACCCTCCTCCAATTCTGGTTTCCCACCAGCAATGTAAACTTGTACAGCCACTTCGGAAATCTATCTGGCACTTTCTGAGACAATTAGGAATAGCGTTACACCAAGATCCAGCTATATCCAAAATAGGCATATATCCAAAATATGCTCAAGTATTCAACAATGACATTTGCTCAATGGAGCACACCTTTATTATAATAAAACACAGACAACACAAGCATTTCCCATCTTCAGCATACTGCTTGGTGTTGTTTCCATTTTTACCATCTGCCTCCAACTAGCCAGACGCCCATGGCCTTCCCTCCTGAGAGGAGGATGAGACTCTGCTTTTGGCTCCACTCCTCAAAGGTTTCAAGCACTTCCTGCTTCAAGTGGTCCACACAGAATTCATTTTGCCTGGACTCTCACGACAGTCAACATGGTGGCTTCATGCCCATCTGTTTGGAACCATGTGCAGAAGCCCCTTCTCTTTTAAAGCCAAGTAACAGTCCACTGTAGAAAGGCTGACCTCTGTTTATCCATCAGCAGGACTCCTCTTTATACATAGATTGTACTCTGTCTATCTGTCAGTCTGTCTGTCTTTCTCTGTGTATTTGTTCGTTTTTCTGATTATATGGCGAATATAATAATAAATTCTTACATACCTAATATGGGAAAACAGAGAGAGCTGAGGAAATTGAAAGAATGAAGCCTATCACAAGCTGTCAGATATTTTTAAGTATTATGGGTAATCCAGGCCATGACAAGTGAGATTCAGTATCCATGTCTCTTTTCAAAACACACAGGAGAGAATAAAACACTTAGGAACCTGCCATGTGGCTTTTCTTTTATGTCTGGCTTCCACATATATCATAATATATAGGTTTAACAGCAACAGAAAGAATAACTGTCTTTTTTCTTTAACTTGAAGCTCACATAAGCACAGTACATAGTTCTGATACCAGTGCACCAGCTCATCTTAAAAGAACTTATCCATCCTCGAACAGTTATATGTCTACTGTCCTCACAGAACATTTGAAAATGGGAATTACATGTTTTTCAGTGCTGAGGATAAAAAAAGGACTGACTGTGGCATAGCTATGACCTACAAGAATCACAATAAAATACAATATAAGATCACTACTTGAATATCTGAAGTAGCAGATGATGCTGTCAGAGGTGTACATCACCACAAAGAAACTCATGAGGCACAGGATGGTCTGTGTGGCTCTGTGTTCTGGGGATGATGTAGGGGATCGGTTGGTGCTGTGGAGAAACTGGGACTGTTTCTTATGTCTGTATAGGAAAGTCACCATGTATGCACTGGAGATGGCCATGAGACCTACAAAGATGACATCTCTGAGAACTAATAGTGTATAAAATGTATGCCAGAAAGAATAACTCATGGGCCGAAGACAGCAAGACTGAGTGATGTATGTAAAACCAGGAGAGGTCAGATTAGGCGTAGAAGTTATGTATGTTATAAGGGGACTGCTAAAGGATGAATAAAAGATACTCAGGAAAAGAAGGCAACCTAGCATGTGGTGTGGAGATTTACATTTGAACGTTGCTAGACAGGAACTTCTGGGACTGAGGGTGATGGCCTGGAGGATGCTGAGCAGGCTAGTGGCACAAAGAGAGAGGCTCCTAAAAGACCTGTACAAGAACATTACAAATTTGCATGTGGAGTCACTCCATCTCTTCCCTGGCATAAAAATGTCTGAAGCTACTAAACTCATCACTATCAGCATCAGTAAGTGGTTTAGGGCCAAGAGGCTGATGGGTGGATCAGTGAGTCTGGGCCTCTGTCTACGAATGAACTTGAGGACTTGGAAGAGAAGAAGAAAGCTGTTGCCTGAGAGCCCAATTCCAGCTTCAAAATAAAGAATGTTTCTTAGGTTAATTTTATGGGACACTTTATGGATTTTGTTCATTTTAAGGCTGAAAAAAGCGGGTAGGAACTGTAGGGGAGAACAGCAAGAAGATTCTTTATCTCAAATCTCGCTTTGCTCATCAGCTGCAGACAATGCAGCTCTACCAATATGAGGAAGATGTGAAGTTTCACAGTTCAGCCTTATTCCATGTAATTTCGCCTCCAACTCAATAGGCCAGAAGCCATGTTCAATTTCTCCATTGTTTCACACTTACATGCCCCTTCTCTATATAAGCTTTCTCCATACTGAAAATTGTCATGTTCAGTGGAAGTAATTTTTCCTACTGTTTCCTATTTGAAGTTTCCTGAGGCAAAAGTAATGTCTTACTTGTCTTTCATCTGCATCATATTGATTGCCAGACACATAGCAGCTCCTCAGGTTTAGGTGAAGTTCAATGAGGATGGCAAGAAAGTAGAAATGAGACCCTCAGATGAAGCAGTGCCCTTGTCTTAAACAGGATCAGAGCAATTTTATTTCAGTCTCTTTGTTCTGTTCATTTACTGCAGACCTAGTGCTCTTCATGTGGTTCTGCAGGGAGCATTAGGAGTGGAAACTCTGAATCCAGACTATTTCACATCCTACCCACTCTTGCCGTTTCCTGTTTGTGACTCTGAGCAGTTGAGGATTGATCTGAAGTGCAAGAACATATGACAGTTGTGTGCCTGTGTCAGGGAGATGTGTAAGAAGATGAAGTCTACATACCAAGCATGGCGGTGTTCCCTGCACAGGGTGAACTCTGTGGAAGTGTAGGCTGCTGGCTTTGTTCTCAGGATGATCCTTATGTTTGTGTCTTGGGATAATCAACGCAGTTTTAAAAACAACTGTTGGTCTGTCCGGGTCTGAAACAGAGAAGATTAATTATGACAGCAGTAAACTACCTGAGCAATCCTTTCAGGGCATTCTGGTAGCAATTTAGGCCTCCTCTGTGAATCTGACATTGTAACTGTTTCTTAGGTATGTGCTGACATCACAGCAGAAGAAAAGTCTCTGTGATATTTGTTCTGTTATCAGAGGCTTCCAGCAACATGGTCTATGAGTTTTTCTCCTTCTGCATCTGAAAATAAATAAGTAAATAGAAATAGAATTATAATTACAATAAATATAGGACCATTCCCATTGTAAGGTATTAATAAAATGAAAATTGTCCAGCCTATTCTGAAAGACAGGTTGCATGGGCATCTGGGATTTCATACCTCCTTGAGGAAGCAGTGATATTTTTGACTCAGGTGGCTCTAGCCTCAGACACATACCAGTAGATTTGGGGAAGGGTGCTAGATGATTCTTTATCATGCAATACAGGCACTTACTTTAGGTATTATCCTCTTGAATTATGTAATAATATAAAAAAATTCTAGTCATGGAATAAAAAAATAAATGTCAACTGAAATTCAAGTGTGTGTGTTGATGTTATCTTGTTTAGATCATGGACTTGCAAGATGTAAAGGGGAAGCAGAAGTGTTCAAGCTCCAGTACATGTAGCACCAGCTAATTGCTCAGAGCAGGAGTCCATTAGGTAGGCTGGGTGACAGATGGACTAACTGCCTATCATGGTGATAAGAGTTTGATCCCTGGGATTTACATTCTGGAAGGGAAGATCCAACTCTCAGGACCCTCAGCAGTGTACTGTGACATATCTCTGCCTCTCCCACAAAACAAATAAATGAAATGAAATGAACCATAGCTAAGGTGCATAGTCTGTGTGAACAATCAGATATAGTTTCTGGAGAGATGTCTCTGTGGTTTTGAACTCTTGCTGCTCTTGCTGAGGACCCAGGCTTTTTTCCAGTGTCCATATGACATCTCTAAATCACGTGTAGCACCAATTCCAGGGCATCCAAAAAACAGCTTCTGAGGTCCAAAGAGACCAGGCGCATTTGTGTTAAAATACACACATGAAAAACATACATGCATGGAAATATATGTGTGAAAAACACTCATACACATAAAATACATCATTTTTGACATTTAAAGATATTTTTATTATATTATGCCTTTTTGACTTGAGGCATGTCAGCTCCTGCAACACCCAAGCCTACCTCAACAAAGACGATGAGCATCATAAAATCTCCTTTTTGAGAAATCTTCACTAATGGCAAGCTAGGCACAGGGCAAAACTGCCCCACTCTCTTTACAGACCAATATACTCTCCAAAATGGATAACACGTGGACGCAGGCTGAGTTTACTACCAAGCTTTACCAAGGCAGCGTAGGCAAATCTTTTATATTTTTTCTTCACAATAAAGTCTGCCAGATATATTAGGCCAAAAGGCTGAGAAAGATGCTCCAATGTTATATAGAGAGAATGGGTGCATGACAAGGCAGTAAACTGTCTCTGTCATCTTTTAAAACAGATATTTTCAAAATAAATATCCATTGCAAGAGTAAGCCTTTATAAGTTTAACAATACTAGTAACATAAGAGTAGTAGTAATAATACGGTTTAAATAAGCTTTACTGGATGATTGCTTGTGAGGTATCATTTTGAGTCATACTGGGCTTGATTGCCTAATGTCATTCTCAGGAAGCAGAGTTCAGATATAAATTCAAATGAAATATGTGTGTGTGTGGGACGTTCAAACCTTCCACACAGCTCATTGCAAAACTGTGCAAACAGCACAGTTTCAGCCTCTGTAACCAAGGTAGGGAACTCTGTTATCTTCACCATCCTTTGCAAGCTGCAGCTGCAGACCATGAATTACAAAGTGGGAACACTCTCATTAAACCATGACTTTAGTGGGTGGGGCATTGAAGCCATTGGAAAACCTTATTTTTCTGAAGGTGAACACCACAGAAGTCTTCTTGATTCGAAGGTGGCATTCCATCTTGTTATCACATGGCCAGGAGAGACACAGACAGTTCTGTAGTCTCCTACTATCTCCTAAAATTGCACCACACTTTCATCAATCAGACATACAAATCAAACCAGTGTGGTGTAAAAGACTAAATTATATCCGATGTGAAGAAAATTTTGCAATATCTCTAATCATGTTATGGGGGCATTCTGGTGAGGATGAACTCAGCAGAGAATCATAGAAATGGAATTCTCTGCACTGTTGCCTCCCGGTGAGCCATCTCAGCTCACAGCTGCCTAGCAGAGCATGGCCTCGGAAGTCAAGGACAGAAAGGCCTACACCCTCAGCAGCATCATTAACACACACTCCCCAATCACACAGATTGAGAGTGATTTCCCTGTGAGTGTTCTAGTATAACCTGTTGTATTGTGAACCCAAATCACCTTCTGCACAATAAAAACACAACTTGATTCAGAGACACATGGTATTCTCTATATAAGGAAATAAGTCAAAGTGCACATGACACAAGTTTAGGAAATTGGAACCACATGAAGTGTATGAAAAATAAAAGTCTTAGTGAACACACAAGGAACACAGACTACTTATGAAAGCAGAAATGACCAAGAGAAATCTGAGGCTCCCTTCATTAGAGCCAGCCATAGGGCTGTCCCCGAAAAGATGACAGAGGTAGATGACCCTGCCCTGAAGAGGTCAAAATAAGCCAGGACTACATATACTGTGTCATCCTGCAGTAACAGCAATCAGAGATGAAGAGCCTTGTAGCACCTGACATCCCACAATAGGCCTCAAAAACCGACAAGAGTGCAAGAGAGGGACCTGAACCTGTGATCTGGAGGGAAGTGGATAGTGGAATGGTAGAGGAAAGCCCTCTGCAGATGCCGTGCAGGATGGGCACCTATGGCCTCCTCCTCAACATGAAGTCAGATTGTCCATCTCCTGGGGTTGAGGGAATAAGCACACGGTTTATGTCAGGAGTGAGTGGTGCCTGTCTACCCTAACATTCATAAAACTGTACTTGTGATTTCCACCATTACACAGGTCACCTTTACCATGTTGTCATTACTCTCTTCCTCTCTGGAGATAATGGAGACCATGAATATGAGAAGGGGACCTGACTCTTACACCTGCAAATGGGTTGGGGTGAGCCAGAACTGAACAGTGTGCTCTTTGCTGCGCAATTCTTTCTGGAAAACTAGAAAGACTCAGGGAGATGCGGGTGCATCAGGGTAGAAAGCCGCCACCAAGCAGATGTCAGTGCTGTGCCCAGAAGGCCATGAAGTGTAGGAACTTCAGGAACACCATGGCAAATGCCTGGAGAACATCTGGGCTGCTTTTGCAAACTGAAGCCAGCATGGTTACCTCTCAGGGTCCAGACTTGCAGCTAGGACAATGATTAGTATTTTTACATGCACCCCAAATTAACAGGAGTGTAATTTTTAGACCTCTGTCAGCGTGGGAGACCCACACCTTAGGCAGACTCCACTTGCCTTTCCAGCTCAGTGAGGAAACACTGGCTAAGGCCAATGCTCTGCTGCACAGCACTGACTCAACCTGATGTTAACTGTAAGAAAGAAGGTGCTTGTGCTTGTCTGTTCTGATGGGTTTATGAAAAGGTATAGATTGAGAAAAACTGACAACCAAGCTCAGAGGAGGACTGGATGAGGCTTGGCTGACACCCTGAGGTCTCTGACCAGAACACCAGAAAGAATGATGGACCAAAACTTTGTTCCTCCCAAGTTCTTGGGCTTTGGATCCTGGCTCTTTAAACATCAGGAGGGGAAACTACCATGTGACCACTGTGTGTAAATATCTAGAATTCCAGAGCCTCCTAACGAATGTCCTCTTAGAGGACATGATTTGCAGTGTGGGGAACAGACAATGAGCAAGAGCATTAGTGTGCACTTTAAGAAATTGAATTGGGACAAATGACTTCAGGGGAAAATATTGGTGGCAACTTTGAAGTAAGATGAGGTGTCCTCTAGTAGATGGTGTTGATACAAGAAAGGATATTGTCTTCCAAACACAATGAAATAATTTCAGTTCCTTAAAGTACAGTAGTCACATCATAAATAGTTCTATGACAATATGACAAAAGTAATAGTAAAGATTTTTAATGAAAACATAAAATGAAAAAAATCCACTTTCATATCAATAATAAGTTTAAATCACTAAAACACCCTGAGGAGCATTGAACATAGTGCTTCATTGTGAGTCATTTAATTCAGTCAAACATAAATATAAAACATTGATGTTTCCAATAAAAAACCTAACTAATTTCCTGGACCTGAGTTTCATGAAATATCCTCAGAAGAAAACGTTCTTGTTGTCCATGCAGAACACAGTCCCCTGTGCTGAGAGGCTGTCAGAGCTCAGCGTCTCCTCTGCAGATGCTGAAAACCTCCCTGCAGCCCAGTGCTCCTCCTCCCACAGCCTGCCTGAGTCCTGACTTCTGATTCTGCACTTGGTGCAGAGCACTTACCCAGATGGATGTGGCAGGGGAGGACTCTGCGCCTGAGGAGATCCTGCACAGCTTAGGTGAAGGGGTTTTTAACACATCTCTGCAGCCTGTGGTTTTCATGTTTGTTGAAGGTCAGAAGTTCCCAATGGGGAGCATGGAAATGAGACATCCCCAGGGAGCATTTTGCCTGCCTGTTGATCTCACTCACTCTGTCTTGGGCAGCAGCCATCTGAGAAGGGCTGAGCACACACTTTGAGTTCCCTTGTAACACTTGAGAGAGGGATCAAAAAGTTAATGACATATAGACAACCCCAACTTTTCTCACTTCACTCCTCAGAATTAATTCAGACAAATTTTTATTCATTGTGATGCTTCTATTCTGAGATGAGGACTCCTGGGCCTCCCATGACTTCCCATGGTTCTAAGTGTGCTTTCTCTACATTCTGTGAAGGGCAATCCCTTTTCTGGAGTAGTCCCTTTAGAGAGAATGTGGCTTCCATTTAGTACGATTCTTTGTTTCCTGGTTTCTGATGTGTGTTTCAGAATTCCAGGTGTGAGTAAATTTTGAATGTGAATGTAAAAAAAAAATGAATTGAAAAACAGAGAAGTAGAGACAAAATTCAGAGTTGAGGTGGTCTCAGGCAGGTGGAACATAGCTGTGGGTGAGGCCATGTCTGACTGGACCTGAGTCTCTGAGGAACAGGTATGGACACCTCATTCTCATTGAAGACTTCAGAAAGAGGCTGTGATTTGCCTGAGTGGACTGCATGCACTGTGCCTCAGTCTCCCCTGCAGGCATGGTGCACAAACCTGTATCAAGGACTCAGGAGAGGAGGAATGAGCATACTTACTTCAAGATGGATCTGGGAAACTCATAGAGACCTAGTAGAAAAAAAACAATCATTTTAGGGAGACCCTTAAATACTCTGTTGTTAGAATCAGGAAACAAAACTTTCATATAAATTGTCTCAATGTCTCAGTTAATGCATAAACAATACATGGAAAAATAAATTTCAGAGAGATTTCAAACCAAGAAGATTAAAGAGGAAATGTCAATACCAAATATTGTCCATTTACAGTTTAAAACTACCCTTGGATGCTCCTGAGAGGGATGGAAACTCTAGAAGAAATGTACAGAATATTTGAAAAAAAGGGTGTCAAGTGCCAATCATCATGAAGGGTTAAATAAAGAGCTTTTGAATATGAAGTGAGAGTCAGTCCTTGAATAAGCCTTTGAACACTGGTAATCAGTCGGGTCTCATCCAGGGAGGAGGAAGCCACAGCCTGTGTTACTGGGAAAACATGGTCACCTCCGTCCAGCCTCATCCTGGACCTCCCCTCCTCTGCCTGTCAAAGACCAGACTTCTGCCTTACACTCCAGCATGGTGTGTCCCATTGACTATCCATTTACCCCTGGTACTCCGTCCCTTCATGCAAACTCTGGGAAGCTCTGAAGATGGGGATGTGAGGGTGCTCTAGGACTCTCTCTGTCTCTGTCTCTGTCTCTGTCTCTGTCTCTCTCTCTCTCTCTTTCTCTCTCTCTCTCTCTCTGTCTCTCTCTCTCTGTGTCTCTCTCTCTCTAGTGTGTGTGTGTATGTGTGTGTGTGTGTGTGTGTGTGTGTGTGTGTGTGTGTGTGTGTAAGAGAAAGATGTGTGAGCTGTGCTCATGTTCCTGGGGACGCCTTCTTGTGTGTGGAGGCCAGGGATCATCTTCATTTGTCATCTGATTCTCTCCTCCTTATTTTTTGAGACAAAGTCTCTCCCTGAACCTGAGCACCATTGTTTCAAATAGACTGGAGGAGCAGTGAGGTTCCTCCTCGCTGAGCAGGATGACAGGTCAGTGCAGGCATACAGGCATAAATCTATATGCCGCACTTAACATGGGTGTTGGGGATCTGGTCTCCAAACCTCATGTATGTACAAAAATCACTTTCTCCAGGAAGCCATCTCCCAACTCCCTCCCTGATGTTAATACACTAAATTGTTTTGTATCCACTAACAGTGAGGATGAAAAAAGATGGAAGTCACAATCTCTGAAGACTAGACTCTACATCTCTAAATTAAAGAAGATGCTGCAGAAAGTGAGTATTTCACAGTTTCACAGAAGCTTGAGATCATGGATGAAGATACCTCCAGAAGATCTTTTATTGTACAGGTTTGTTTTAGCTATTCTTGGTTTCTTGTTATGAAGTTGAGAAATGTTCTTTCAAGGTTTGTAAAGAATTGTGTTGGTAATTTCATGGGAATTGCATTGAATCTGTAGACTGTTTTTAGTAAGATGGCCATTTTTACTATGTAAATTCTGCCATGCTATGAGCATGGGAAATCTCTCCAAGTTCTGATATCTCCTTCTAATTCTTTTTTCAGAGACTGAAAGTTTTTTTTTTTCCATGCAAGTCTTTGACTTGCCTACTTAGAGTTACACCAAAGTACTTTATGTCCTTTGTGGCTATTGTGAAGGGTGTTGTTGCCCTAATTTCTTTCTCAGCCCCTTTGTCTTTTGTACACAGGGGGGCTACTGATTTTTTGACTTGATTTTGCATCCAGCCACCTGGCTGAAGGTGTTTATCAGCTGTAATATTTCCCTGGTAGAATTTTGGGGTCACTCAGGTATATTATCATATCATCTGCAAATAGATGATATTTGCAGATCATCACCTTTCCAAGCTGCATCCCCTTGATCTAATTTAACTGTCTTACTGCTCTAGCAAGGACTTCAAGTATTATGTTAATGAAGTATGGAGAGAGTAGGCAGCCTTGCCTTGTTCCTGATTTCAGTGGGATTTCTATAAGTTCTCTCTCTTTAGTTTAATGTTGGCTATAGTCTTGCTGTATATTGCCTTTACTATGTTTAGGTAAGTGCCTTGTATCCCTGATCTCTTAAGGACTTTAAATATAAATGAATGTTGGATTTTATCAAATGCTTTTGTAGTATCTAAAGAGATTATCATGTGGTCTTTTTCTTTCAGTTTGTTTATATGGTGGATTACATTGATAGATTTCCGTATAATGAACCACACCTTCATGGGATGAAGCACACTTGGTCATAGTGGATGATATCTTTGATGTGTTCTTTGATTCGGTTTGTGAGTATTTTATTGAGTATTTTTGCATCAATTTTCATAAGAGAGATTGGCTTGAAATCCTCTTTCTTTGTTGGGTCTTTGTGAAGTTTAGGTATCAAGGTAACTGTGGCTTCATAGAATGAGTTTGGTAATGTTCCTTCTGTTTATATTTTGTGGAATAGTTTGAAGAGTATTGGTGTTAGCTCTTCCTTGAAGGTTTGGCAGAATTCTGCACTGAAACCATCTGTCCCTGTCATATTTTTGGATGGGAGACTTTTGATGACAGCATCTATTTTTTTAGGGGGTATAGGACTAATTAATTTATTTACCTTGTCTTGATTCAGCTTTTTTATGTTTTTTAAAATTTTTTAATAATTACACTTATTCATTTTTTATCCCCCCATAAGGCCCTCTTGTTATTCCATATGAAGTTGAGAATTTTTCTTTCCAGGTTTGTAAAGAATTGTGTTGGTATTTTGATGGGAATTGCATTGAATTTGATTCAGCTTTTGCAAGTGGAATTGATCAAGAAAATAGTCCATTTCATGTAGATTTTCAAATTTTGTGGTATATAGGCTTTTGAAGTAAGACCTAATAATTGTTTGGATTTCCTCAGTGTCGGTTGTTATGTCCCCCTTTTCATTTCTGATTTTCTTGATTTTGATAGTTTGTCTCAGCGTTTTAATTAATTCGCCTAAGCGTTTTGATTTTCTCAAAGAACCAGCTCTTGGTTTCATTGATTCTTTGAATTGTTTTATTTGTTTCTAATTTATTGATTTCATCCCTGACTTTGATTATTTCCAGGTATCTACTCCTTTTGGGTATGTATGGTTCTTTTTTTTTCCCCTAGGGCTTTCAGGTAAGCCTTTAATTTACTTGTATGAGGTGTTTAAATTTCTTCTTGAAGGCACTTAGTGCTTTGAATTTTCCTCTTAGTACTGCTTTCATTGTGCCCCAGAAGTTTCGGTATGTTGTGCCTTCATTTTCATTGAATTCTAGGAAGTCTTTGATTTCTTTCTTTATTTCTCCCCTGACCCAGATGTCACTGAGTAATGAGTTGTTCAGTTTCCATGTGTGTGTGTAGGCTTTTTGCTATTTCTGTTGTTGTTGAGGTCCATCTTTAGTCCATGGTGGTCAGATAGGATACAAATGCTTATTTCAATCTTCTTGTATCTGTTGAGGCTTGCTTTGTGACCACCCATATGGTATATTTTGGAGAATGTTCCATGAGGTTCTGAGAAGAAGTTAAATTCTTTTGTATTTGGGTAAAAGTTTCTGTAGATGTTTGTTAGGTCCATTAGATTCATGACCTCTGTCAGAGTCATTGTTTCTTTGTTTAATTTCTGTTTTGTTGACCTGTCCTGTGTTGAGAGTTGGGTGTTGAAGTCTCCCACTCTTAATGTGTGGGGATCTGTGTGGTTTCAGTTTTACTAATGTTTCATTTACAAATGTGTGTGTTATTGTATTTGGAGCATAGATGTTCAGAATTGTGATGTCTTCTTGGTGGAATTTTCCTTTGATGAGTATGAAATGATCTCCCCATCTCTTTTGATTAATTTTGGTTGAAAATCTATTTTACTAGTTATTAGAATGGCTACTCCTGCTTCCTACTTGTGTCCATTTGCTTGGAAAGCCATCTTCCAGTCCTTTATTCTCAGGTAATATCTATCTTTGTGACTTAGGTGTGTTGCTTGTATGCAACAGATTGTTGGGTCCTGTTTACACACCCATTCTGTTAGTCTATGTCTTTTTATTGGAGAGTTGAGTCCATTGATGTTGAAAGAGATTAACAACCAGCGGCTGCTAGATGCTTTGATTTTGCTGTTGGTTGTGGTATTGTTTTGTGTGCTTGGCTAATTTTAGTTTTGGTGTAGTGAGGTTATTTATTTCCTGTGTTTTCTTGAATTTAGTTAGCTTTCCTGGGTTGTATTTTTCCTTCTAGTATCTTCTGTAATGCGGGATTTGTGGGTAGGTATTGTTTTAATTTTTTTTTTTTTGTCATTGAATATCTTGTTTTCTCTGTCTATGATGACTGAGAGTTTTACAGTGTATAGTATCCTGGGAAGGCATCTGTGTTCTCTAAGGTCTGCATGATATCTGTTCAGGCCCTTCTGGCTCTCATGGTATCTGTTGCAAAGTCAGGTGTGATTCTGATGGATTTGCCATTACATGTTACTTGGCCATTTTCCCTTGCAGCTTTGAGTACTTCTTCTTTGTTCTGTAAACTTCCTGTTTTGATTATTATGTATTGGGAGGATTTTTCTTTTCTGGTCTAATTTATTAGGTGTTCTGTAGGCCTCTTAAATTCTTATAGGCCTCTCCTTTAAGTTGGGGAAATACATCAATTTCTTCAGATCTGGATCTGTTTTGTGGATTTACTTCACCTCTCTTATTGTATTTTCCTGTTTTTCCTTCAATTCCTTCAGCTGTTTGAACATTCCTCTGTTTCTTTTATTTCCTCTGTAAAGGCCACAAACTGTTTAGCTGCATCTTTTGGTATTTTGTTATGGATGGCCATAATTTGTTTGTGTTTATTTTCCTGTATTTCTTAATTGATGGCCATAATCTCTTTGTCTTTATCTTCCTCTAATTCTTTATGAATTTTTTATTTCCTCTATTATCCTCTTCATGCGCATAGATGTAAGGTCATCATCTTGAATTTCATTTATGTTGGGGTGTCCAGAGCTGCTTGCCCTGGATAACTTGGTTCTGCAGATGCCATATTGTTCTGTGTTTTGTTGGTTGAGCTTTTATGCTGGCCTCTACTCATTGGCCTATCTTAGGTGTTGGCTCTTAGTTTCTTTTATTTTCTGGTCCAATCGGTTTGCCAGTATTTTATTGAGTATTTTTGCATCAATATTATGAGAGATAGGTCTGAAATTCTCGTTTTTTGGTCTTTGTGAGGTTTAGGTATCAAGGTGACTGTGGCTTCATAGAATGAGTTTGGTAATATTTATTCTGTTTCTGTTTTGTGGATTAGTTTGAGGAGTATTGGTGTTAGCACTTCTTTGAAGGTCTGGTAGAATTCTGTGCTGAAACCATCTGGCCTGGCCCTTTTTTTGAAGGGGAGACTATTGATAACTGCTTGAATTTCCCTCAGGGAAATAGGGCTATTCAGTCTTCCTACCTGATCTTGAGTTAATTTTGGTAGATGGAATCTTTCAAGAAAATTGTCCATTTCATTTAGATTTTCAAATTTTGTGGCATATAGGCTTTTGTAGTATGACCTAATGATTGTTTGGATTTCCTCAGTGTCTGTAGTTATGTCTCCCTTTTCATTTTCGATTTTATTGATTTGGGTAGATTCTCTCTGTGTTTTAGTTAGTTCGGCTAAGGGTTTGTCTATCTTGTTATTTTCTGAAAGAACCAGCTTTTTGTTTCATTGATTCTTTGAATAGTTTTGTTTCTAATTGTTTGATTTCAGCCTTGAGGTTGATTATTTCCAGCCATCTGTTTCTCTTGGGTGTATCTGCTCCTTTTTTTTTTTTCCTAGGATTTTCAGTTGGGCCATTAAGTTGTTTGTATATGATGTTACAATTTTTTTCTTAAAGGCACTTAGTGCTATGAATTATCCTCTGAACATTGCTTTCAATGTGTCCCATAATTTTGCATATTTTATTCCTTTATTTTCATTGAATTCTAGGAAATTTTTAATGTCTTTCTTTATTTCCTCCTTAACCCAGCTATCATTGAGTAGCAAGTTGTTCAGTTTCCATGTGCGTGTAGGCTTTTTGTTATTTCCATGGTGGTCAGATAGGATACAAATGCTTATTTCAGTCTTCTTTTATCTGTTGAGGCTTGCTTTGTGACCACCTATATGGCACATTTTGGAGAAGGTTCCATGAGGTGCTGAGAAGAAGTTACATTCTTTTGTATTTGGGTAAAAATTTCTATAGATGTCTTTTAGGTCCATTTGATTCTGCCGATGACTTCTGTCAGAGTCATTGCTTCTTGGTTTAATTTTGGTTTTGTTGACCTGCCTTATGTTGAGAATGGGGTGTTGAAATCACCCACACTTAATGTGTGTGGATCTCTGTGTGGTTTCACTTTTATTAATATTTCTTTTACAAATGTGGGTGCTCTTTAAATTGGAGCATAGATATTCAGAATTGTGATGTCTTCTTGGTGGAATTTTCCTTTGATGAGAATAAAATGACCTTTCCCATCTCTTTTGATTAATTTTCTTTGAAAATCTGTTTTATTATATATTAGATTGGCTACTCCTGCTTGCTTCATGGGCCCATTTTCTTAAAAAAAAATCTTCCAGCCCTGTACTCTCAGGTAATGGCTATCTTTGTGACTTAGTTGTGTTTCTTATATGCAACAGATTGTTGGATCTTGTTTACATTTCCTGTTAGTCTGTGTCTTTTTATTGGAGAGTTGAGTCCATTGATGTTGAGGGAGATTTTTGACCTGTGGCTATTAGATGCTTTGATTTTGCTGTTGGTTTTGAGAGTGTGTTTGTGTGCTGGGCTACTTTTAGTTTTGGTGTAGTGAGGTTATTTATTTTCTGTGTTTCCTGAATGTAGTTAGCTTCCCTGGGTTGTATTTTTCCTCTTAGTATCTTCTGTAATGCTGGATTTGTGGGTAGGTATTGTTTAAATTTGTTTTTGTCACTGAATATCTTGTTCTCTCTCTCTATGATGACTGAGAGTTCTGCTGGGTATAGTAGACTGGGCTGAAGACTGTGTTCTCTTAGGGTGTGCATAATATCTGTCTAGGCCCTTCTGGCTTTCATAGTATCTGTTGAGAAGTCAGGTGTGATTCTGATGGACTTGCCATTATTTGTTACTTGGCCTTGTTCCCTTGCAGCTTTTAGTAGTTTTTCTTTGTTTGATTTCCTTACTGTTTTGATTATTATGTGACAGGAGGATTTTCTTTTCTCATCTAATTTATTAAGTGTTTGGTCGGCCTCTTGTAAGCTTATAGGACTCTCCTTTAAGTTGGAAAAATTTTCCTTTATGATTTTGCTGAAAACATTTTATGGGCCTTGGAGAATGGAATCCTCTTTTTCCTCTCTTCATGTTATTCTTACATCTGTCTTTTCACATTGTCTTGGATTTCGTGGATGGTTTGTGTCAGGAATTTTTTAGATTTATTATTTTCTTTGATGGATACATTGATCTCTTCCATTACATTCTCTTGTAGTCTGCTGGTTATTCTTACCTGTTTAGTTCCTGTTTTCTTCCCTACGTTCTTCTTCTTTATGATTTCCTCCATTTGTGTTTTCCTTAATTTTCAAATTCTATGTTTAGATCTTGAGCCATTTTGTTGATTTCCTTCACCTGTCTGACTGTAATTTCCTGTTTTTCCTTCAATTCCTTCAGCTGTTTGTTTGAATATTTCTATGTTTCTTTTATTTCTTTCAGTGATTTAATTAGTTCCTCTCTAAAGTTCACAAACTGTTTGGCTGCATTTTCCTGTATTTCTTTAAGGATTGCCACAATCTGTTTGTCTTTATCTTTCTGTTTTTCTTTATGGATGGCCACACTGTGTCTTTACCTTCCTCCATTTCTTTATGGATGGTCATAATCTATTTGCTTTTATCTTCCTCTAATTCTTAACACATTTTATTTGTTTCCTCTATTATCTTTTTTATGCGCATAGATGTAAAGTCATCTCCTTGAATTTCATTTATGCTGGGATGTCCAGGGATGCTTGCCCCTGGACAACTGGATTCTGGAGATGTCATTTTGCTCTCTTTTGTTGGTGGAGTGTTGACACTGGCCTCTACCTGTTGGGCTATTTTAGGTGTTGTTTCTTAGTTTTTGGTGCTCCATGGAATCCTGGGCTGGGGAGAATCCCTTGGCAGGAAGATGATTTTTCTTAAAGGAAGCCTCCTCAACTTTTTGGGTATGGGCCCTGAATGGCCAGTGTTTTCATTAATTGCAACAGCTCACCTCAGGAGTATAGGCCTGAGTGGTAACTATGGTATTTGTTTATCAGGGAGGGCTCTCCTCTCACTTGGTGAAGTCCTGAAGACAGCTGCCCTGCTGCTGGGTTTCTTACTCTGAATTTAGTGAGCTGCAGCTGTTGTTCTTATACTGTTTTCCAGGCACATTCCACTTGAAGAACCTGGGAGCCCCACAGTTTGGTCAGTTTAGTTAGGGATAACTGGTTACCCTTTGGAGCACAGGAACTTTTCCTAGGAACTTTTCTCTGTGTTTGGGGGTGGCAGTTTCCTGAGTGCTCAAAGCTCAGAAATGTTGTTTCCATCACCGTGGCGTTTTCTTCTGACAGTCTCTGGCACCCTGGGGCCCACAGTTCTGTCTGGGATGGTGAGTCGGGTGCACAGCAGGTCCCTGGGTTGGTGGTTGTGCGTCTGCTGGTCCCTGGGACCTTTTCCAGGGATATACTATGTGACCTGATATCAGTCCCATTTGCTTCCTTCACTGTGGGGTTTTCTCACAGTCTCTGGTGGTTTGGTGTCCACAGTTCAGTCTGGGAAGGTGATCAGGACATATAGGCATGTGCCTCTGGGCTGACAACTGAGTGCCTGGTGGAACATGGGAACTCTTCTGGGTTTTAGCTTGGTGGCCTCAGAAGGGACCCGATTGATTCCAAAACAATGGCATTTCCTCTAACCTGGGAAACACAATAGCTTGGGTTTTAGGGCCCAGAGTTCAGTCTCTTGGTCGCTTTGCCAACACTGGTGTCCTGCTCCACAGATACAGTGTCCTCTTGCCACTGCCATCTTGGGTCTCCCCACGATTGAGATCTTAAAGAAGGACAATAAATCTCTCAAACTAGAACAGGAAAATACAATCAAACAGGTGAAAGAATTGAACAAATCCCCTTAAAGAAATTAAATAAGTACAGGAAACTAAAATCAAACAGGAGAATGAAATTAATAAAATTATTTGAGACCTAAATATGGAACTAGAAGAAGTAAAGGAAACACAATCTGAGACAATCTTAGAGATGGAATACCTAAGGAAGAAGACAGTAACTACAGACACAAACATCAACAACAGAATACAAGAGTTGGAAGAGAGAATCTCAGGGGTAGAGGATATGATAGAAGAAATCAATACAGCAGTCAAACGAAATGTTAAATCTAAAAAGCTCCTGACACAGAAAACCGTAGAAATCTAGAGCACTATTGCAAGACTAAACCTAAGAATAATAAGAATAAAAGAAGACTCCCAGATCCAAGGCTCCAAAAGTATTTTCAATAAAATCATAGAAGAAACCTTTCTCAACCTAAAGAAAGAGAGGCTAATAAACATATACCAAGTAGAAACTTACAGAATATCAAACAGATTGGAGCAGAAAAGAAAAATATCTCTGCCACATAATAATCAAAACTTTAAATGTGCAAAACAAAGAGAGAATAATAAGAGCTGCAAGGGAAAAATGCCAAGTCCCATATAAAGGCCAACTTATCAGAATTGCAGCTGACTTCTCATCAGAAACTCTAAAAGCCAAAAGGGCCTAGACAGATATCTTATAGACACTAAGAGACCACAGATGTCAGCCCCAACTACTATACCCAGAAAACTTTTAATCACCACAGAGGGAGAAAAGAAGATAATTTACCACAAAACCACATTTAAACAGTACCTACCCACAAACCCAGAGCTGCAGAAGATACTAGAGGGAAAACTGCAACCCAAGGAGGCCAACTATACATAGAAAGTAAATAACCCCACATCAGCAAAACCAAAAGAAGGGACACACACACACACACACACACACACACACACACACACTACCACCACCAAGATAAATAACAGGAAATAACAACCACTGTTCATTAATATCTCTCAACATCAACGGCCTCATCTCAAATGAAAAAACACAGATTAACAGAATGGATGCATAAATAGGACCCAAGAAACACACATCAGCAATAAAGTTACACATTACCTCAAAGTAAAGTGCTGTGAAAAGGGTTTCCAAACAAAAGGACTCAAGAAGACATCTGGAGTAGCCATTCTAGTATCTAATAAAATAGACTTTCTGCCCAAACTAATCAAAAGACATGGGGAAAAACACTCCTTACTCATCAAAGAAAAATCCACCAAGATTATATCTCAGTTCTGAATACCTATGCCCCAAACGCAAGGGCACCCACATCAGTAAATGAAACATTACAAAAGTTTAACTCACACATTGATCCCCACACATTAATAGTGAGAGATTTCAACACACCACTCACTCCAATGGAAAGATCATCAAGACAGAAAATGGATGGGAAATAATTAAACTATCAGACATCATGAATCAAATGAATCTAACATATCTACTGGACATTTCAACCAAACACAAGAGAATATACTTTCTTCTCAGCACCTCATGTAACCTTCTTCAGAATTGACCTTACACTCTGTCAAAATGCAAACCTTAACAGATACAAGAAGACTGAAGAAAGCCCCTGCATCTTTTCAGACCACCATGGATTAAAGGTGGAATTCAACAACAGAAATAAAAAAAGCCTACATACTCATGGAAACTGAACAACTGTCTGCTCAATGACCACTGGGTCAGGGAAGAAATAAAGAAATTAATTAATATTCTACTATTAATAAAAATAAACGCACATACCCACACTTATAGGATACAATGAAAGCAGAGATAGAGAAAAGTTCATAGTACTAAGTACCTTGATACTTAGCAGAAAACCTGAAATCCTCTTAACAGAAGGAAGCAAACACTCCAAAGAGGAGTAGATGACAGGAAATAATCAAACTCAGGGCTGAAAATCAATAAATGGGAAACAATAAGAACAATACAAAAAAAAAATCAGTGAGGCCAAGGGCTGCTTCTTTGAGAAAAATCAAGATAGACAAACTCTTAACAATATTAACTAAAAGACAGAGGGAGAGTACCAACATTAATAGAGTCAGAAACCAAAAGGGGGACATCACAACACACAATGAGGAAATCCAAAAAATCATTAGATCTTAAAAAGTCTGTATTCCGCAAAAACGGAAAATCTACAGGAAATGGTTGATTTTTCTTGACAGATTTCACCTACCAAAGTTAAGTCAAAGTAAACAGTTTAAACAGATCTATAACCCCTTAGGAAACAGTATCATTCATCCAAAGTCTCCCAAACAAATAAACAAACAAAAGTCCAGGAACAAATGGTTTTAGTGCAAAATTCTACCAGCCTTTCAATGAAGAGTTAATACCAATACAGACTAGAAGCTGGAGAAACAATGCCAAACTCATTTTATGAAGCCACAGTCACTCTGATACTTAAGCCACAAAAAACACTAAACAAGGAAAGAGAATTTCAGACCAATTTAACTCATAAACATCGGTGGAAAAATACTCAATGAAATACTCACAAACCGAATTCAAGATCACATCAAAGACATAATCAGCAAGGAGGCTTCATACTAGGGATGCAGGGATGGTTCAACACATGAAAATCCATCAACGTAATCCAACATATAACCAAACTAAAAAAAAATTCTCATGATTATGTCATTAGATGCAGAAAAAGCCCTTGACAATTTCAATACTCTTTCATGATAAAAGTCTTGGAGAGAACAGGGGTACAAGTCACATACTTAAACATACTAATGCCTATACTCAGCAAGATGATAGCCAACATCAAATCAAATGGAAAGAAACACAAAGCAATTTCACTAAAATTAGGGACAAGGCAAGGTTGCCCACTTTCTCCCTACCTCTTCAATATAGTACTTGAAGTTCTATAAAGCAATAAGACAAGCAAAGGAGATCAAGGACATGCACATTGAGAAGTAAGAAGTCAACATATTTAGTATAAGTAAGAAACCACCCAAAATTTCATGAGATTTTGATCTTAACCATTCTGATTGGTGTGATGTGAAATCTCAGGTTCTTTTTGATTTGCAGGCCCCTGATGACTAAGGACATTATGCATTTCTTTAGGTGTTTCTCTGCCATTCCATATTCCTCTATTGAGAAATCTCTGTTTAGCTCTGTACCCCTTTTTTAATTGGATTACTTGATTTGTTGCTATTAAACTTTTTGAGTTCTTTATATATTCTGTTTATTAGCCATCTGTCTGATAGAGGGTTGGTGAAGATCGTTCCCTGGTCTGTAGCCTATCGTTTTGTTCTGATGACAGTGTCCTTTGCTTTACAGAAGCTTTTCAGTTTCATAAGGTCCCATTTATTGATTGTTGATCTTAGAGCCAGTTCTGCTGGTGTTCTGTTCAGGAAGTTGTCTTCTGTGCCAATAAGTTCTAGGGTCTTCCCCACTTTTTCTTGGTTTAGTGTGTCTGATTTTATATTGAGGTCTTTGATCCATTTGGAGTTTAGTTTTGTGCAGGGTGACAAATATGGATCTATTTGCATTTTTTTTCTTGTAGATATCCAGGTAGTCCAGCATCATTTGTTGAAGATGCTATCTTTTTTCCAATTTTTTGATTTGGCATCTCTGTCAAAAGTCAGGTGTCCATAGGTTAATTTATGGGTCTTCTATTGGATTCCATTGCTCCACCATTCTGTTTCTCTGTTGCTACCATGCAGTTTTTATTACTTTTGCTCTATGATAAAGCTTGAGATCCAAAATATTTTTATTGTAGAGAATTGTTTTAGCTATTCTTGGTTCCTTTTTACGAAATTGAGAATTTTTCTTTCAAGGTCTGTGAAGAATTGTGTTGGCAATTTAATGGAAAGTGCATTGAATCTGCAGATTGCTTTTGCTAAGAGGGCCATTTTAACTACGTTAATCCTTCCAAGCCTTGTACATGGGGAATATTTCCATCTTCTGATATCTTCTTCTATTTCTTTCTTTAGAGACTTGAAGAGTTTTTCTAAATGACAGCACATGCTGGAGAGGATGTGGAGAAAAGGGAACTCTCCCCCATTGCTAGTGGTAATGTAAACTTGTACAACCACTTTGGAAATCAATTTGGTGCTTTCTCAAACAGTTAGGAATAATACTACCCCACGATCCAGCTGTACCACTCCTAGGCATATATCCAAAAGATGCTCAAGTATACAACAAGAACATTTGCTCAACCATGTTTGAAGCAGCTTTATTTGTAATAGCCAGAAGCTGGACACAAACCATATGTCCCTCAAAGGAGAAATGGATACAGAAAGTGTGGTACATTTACAAAATGGAATACTACTCAGCAGTTAAAAACAAGTAAATCATGAAATTTTCAGGCAAATGGTGGGAATTACAAAAGATTATCCTGAGTGTGGTATCCCAGAAGCAGAAAAACACACACGGTATATATTAACTTATAAGTGGATATTAGACAAATAATATATGATAAACATACTAAACTCTGTACATCTAAAGAAGCTAAGCCAGAAGGAGACTCTTGGTAAGGTGCTCAATCCTGATTTAGAAAGGCAAATGAGATGGATATCACAAGAGGGAGAAATCAGGAAACAGGACAGTCGTCTATCACAGAGGGTTTCTGAAATGCTCTACCTTGCATGGTATCAAAGCAGATTATGAGACTCATAGCCAAATTTTGGGCAGAGTACAGGCAATCTTATGAAAGAAGGGGAAGATAGAAATACCTGGAGGAGATAGGAGCTCCACTAGGAGAGAACCAAGAAGAACCAAGAAATCAGGGCCCAGGGGTCTTTTCTGAGACTGATACTCCATCCTAAGACCATTCATGGAGATAACTTAGAACCCCTGTACAGATGTAGCCCATGGCAGCTGAGTGTCCAAGTGGGTGTCCTAGTAAGGGGAACAGGGGCTGTCTCTGACATGAACTCACTGGCTGGCTCTTTGATCCCCCAGAAGGTGGGAAGCAGACTTATTTGACCACATAGGCCATAGCTATGTAGTACAGCTTAAGATCAGGAATGGAGATACCTCCAGAAGATCTTTTATTGTAGAGGACTGTTTTAGCAATTCTGTGTTTGTTGTTATTCCATATGAAGTTGAGAATATTTCTTTCCATGTCTGTAAATGGAGCAATTGGGAATGCAGCCGATCCTGATGAGACCTGATAGGCTAGGGTCAGATAGAAGGGGAGGAAGTCCTCCCCTATCAGTGGACTGTGGAAGTGGCATGGGAGAAGAAGAGGGAGGGACATGGCACTGGAAAAGGACATCGGAGCCTGGATACAAAGTGAACAAATTGTTATAAATAAAGAAAATTAAAAATAGGAAATCCCTTCCCCGCCAAGAAACCCATGAGAGAACTCCTACAGCTGAGAAACTGTTTCTGCAAAGTGCCTGGTTACAAAATTAATTTTTAAAAAATCAGTAGCCTTCCTGTACACAGACAGCAAATGGGCTGAAGAAGAAGTTAAGGAAGCTACACCCTTCACAATAGCCACAAATAATATCAAGTAGCTTGGTGTAACTCTTAGCAGCAAGTATAAAAGCTGTATGACAAGAACCTCAAGTCTCAGAAGAAAGATGATGGAAAGATCATATCAGATGATGGAAAGATGTCCCATGCCCATAGATAAGTAAGATTAACATAGTAAATATGGCCATCTTACCAAAGGCAAACTATGGATTCAATACCTACCCATCGAAATACCAACATAGACCATGAAAGAACAATTCTAAACTTCATATGGGAAAACAAAAGACCCCAAATAGCTTAAAAAATCCTATATAACAAAAGAACTTCTGGCAGTATCTCCATCCTTTACATCACTGTTGGGAGAAATCCTCACAGGGAATGAAGCAAAGGGGACAGACTTAGGCCACCCAGTATATTCCTGGAAAAGGGCCCACAGACCGGCCAAACCCAGGGACCTTCTGTGCACCAGATAGCCTGCTGTTACCAGGAGAGCGGTACCCAACTGCCACAGATTACCTCTTGGGTACTGGGGCACAGAACCCCAACCTCAGACCTATAAGAGCCCCGAATCCCCGATAACAAACCCACAGATACAGCTCCAAGATGCAACCAGTTATCCCTAACAAAACTGACCAAACCAAGGGACACCCAGGTTACAGCAGCAGATCACTAAATTTACAGCAAGAAATCCAGAAGCAGGGCAGCTGTCTCCAGGACTTTTCCCGGTGAGAGGAGAGCCCTCTCAAGTAACAAGGACCACAGTTACCACTCAGGTCTCTATGCCTGAGGTGAGCAGTGGCAACTTCTGAAAAACAGCGGCCATCCAGTGACTATACCCAAAAAGCTGAAAAGGCTTCCTTCAGGAAAATCCATCTTACTGACAAGGGAATTCTCTCCACCACAGGATTCCAGGAACGACCAGAAACTAACTCCAAACACCTAAGATAGCCCAAAGGGTAGAGGCCAGTGTAAAAGCTCAACCAAGAAAAGACATAGCAATTTGGTATCTCCAAAACCCAGTTTACCAGGGGCAAGTAGCCCTGGATACCTCAGCATAATTGAAATTCAAGAAGATGACCTAAAATCTATATTCATGAAGAGGATAACAGAGGAAACAAATAAAATGCATAAAGACCCAGAGAAAGATGAACTCAAACAGATTATGGCCATCCATAAAGAAATACAGGAAGTTGCAGCCAAACAGTTTGTGGCTTTTAGAGAGGAAATACTTAAATCACTGAAAGAAATGAAAGAAACAGAGAATTGTTCAAACAAACATCTGAACGAATGAAGGAAAATACCATCAGACAGGTGAAGAAAATAAAAAAAAATGGCTCAAGATCTCAAGATAGAATTGAAAAAATTAAAGAAAACACAAATGGAGGAAATTGTGGTGAGAAAGAACTTAGGGAAGAAAACAGGAACTGCAGAGGTTAGCATAACCAATAGACTATAAGAGATAGAAGAAAGAATCTCAGGTGTGGAAGATACAATGGAAGAAATAGATGTATCTGTCAAAGAAAATGTTAAATCTAAAAAATTCCTGACACAGACCATCCAAGAAATTCAAGACAACATGAAAAGACAAAACCTAAGAATAATAGAAATAGAGGAAAATATTCCCTCCTCCAAGGCCCAGAAAATATTTTCAACAAAATCATTGAAGAAAATTGTCCCAACTTAAGGGAGAGGCCAATAAGAATACAAGAGGCCTACAGAACAGGTAGTAAATTAGACCAGAATAAAACAAAAAACAAAAAACAAAACAACAAAAAACAACAACAACAACAACAAAAAACCCTCCCGCTATATAATAATCAAAACAGTAAGTATACAGAACAAAAAAAAATATACTAAAAGCTGCAAGGGAAAAAGGCCAAGTAACATATAATGGCAAACCCATTAGAATCACACCTGACTTTTGAACAGAGACTATGAAAGCCAGAAGGGTCTAGACGGATATGATGCAGACCCTAAGAGCACACAGATGTCAGTCCAGACTACAATACCCAGCGAAACTTTCAGGCCTCATAGATGGAGAAAACAAGATACTCAATGAAAAAAAAAAAACAAATTTCAACAATATCTACATACAAATCCAGCGTTACAGAAAACATTAGAAGAGAAAATACAACTCAAGAAAACTAGCTATTTTCAAGAAAACATAAGAAATAATTAACTTCACTACAGTAAAACAAAAAGCAACCAAGCACACAAGCTTATGACCACAGCCAACATCAAAATCAAAGAATCTAACTGCCACTGGACATTAATCTCTCTCAACATCAATGGACTCAATTCTCCAATAAAAAGACACAGATTAACAGAATGGATGCACAAAAAAACTCCAGAAAAACAGCAATCTGTTGCATACAAGCAACACACCTAAGTCACAAAGATAGATATTACCTGAGGGTAAGGGGTTGGAAGACAACTTTCAAGCAAATGGACCCAAGAAGCAAGCAGGAGTAGCCATTCTATTATCTGATAAAATAGACTTTCAAACAACATTAATAAAAAGAGATGGGGAAGGACACTCCATACTCATCAAGGGAAAATTCCACCAGGAAGACATCACAATCCTGAACATCTATGCCCCAAATACAAGGGCACCCACATTTGTAAAAGAAATATTGATGAAACTTAAACCACACATTGATCCACACACATTAATAGTGGGAGACTTCAACACCCCACTCTCAACAAAGGACAGGTCAACAAAACAGAAATTAAACAAAGAAACAATGTCTCTAACAGAGGTCATGAATCAAATGAATCTCACAGACATTTACAGAACCTTACACCCAAACACAAAAGAATTTACCTTCTTCTCAGCAGGTCTTGAAACTTTCTCCAAAATAGAACATATACTTGGTCACAAAGCGAGCCTCAACAGATAAGAGAAGATTGAAATAATCCCTTGTATCTTGTCTGATCACCATGGAATAAAGTTGGACCTCAGTAACAACAGAAATAGCAAAAAGCCTACACACACATAGAAACTGAACAACTTGCTACTAAATGACAGCTGAGTCAGGAAAGAAATAAAGAAAGAAATTAAAGTCTTCCCAGAACTCAATGAAAATGAAGACACAACATACCCAAACTTGTGGGAGACAATGAAAATAGTGCTATGAGGAAAGTTCATAGCACTAAGTGCCTTCAAGAAGAAATTTGAGAGAGTACATTCAAGCATCTTAATGGCCCACTTAAAAACCCTAGAAAAAGAAGAAGCAGACACACCAAAAAGGAGTAGACGGCTGGAAATAATCAAACTCAGGGCTGAAATCAATCAATTAGAAACAAATAAAACAATTCAAAGAATCAATGAAACCAAGAGCTGGTTCTTTGAGAAAGTCAACAAGATCAACAAACCCTTAGGCAAGCTAACTAAAAGGCAGAGAGACACCACCCAAATCAACAATATCAGAAATGAAAAGGGGGACATAACTACAGACACTGAGGAAATCCAAACAATCATTAGGACTTACTTCAAAAGTCTATATGCCACAAAATTTGAAAATCTAAATGAAATGGACAATTTTCTTGATCGAGTCAACTTACCAAAGTTGAATCAGGACCAGGTAAATCAATTAAATATTCCTATATCCCCCAAGGAAATATAAGAGGTCATCAAAAGTCTCCCATCCAAAAAAAAAAAAAAAAAAAAAGGCCAGGCCAGAGATTTTTAGTGCAGAATTCTACCAGACCTCCAAGAAAGAGCTAACTCCAGTTCTCTACAAACTATTCCACAAAATATAAGCAGAAGGAACATTACCAAACTCATTCTATGAAGCCACAGTCACCTTGGTACCTAAACCTCACAAGGACTCAACAAAGAAAGAGAATTTCAGGCCAATCTCCCTTATCAACTTTGAAAAAATGCTCAACAAAATACTGGCAAACCGAATACAAGAACACATCAAAGATATCATCCACTATGACCAAGTAGGCTTCATCCCAGGTATGCAGGTGTGGTTCATTATATGAAAATCCATCAATGTGATTCACCATATTGAAAAACTAATAGAAAAAAAAACACATGATAATCTCTTTAGATGCTTAAAAAGCATTTGACAAAAATCCAACATCCATTCATGTTTAAAGTATTGGAGAGATCAGGGATACAGGCACATATCTAAACATAGTAAAGGTGATATACAGCAAGCCTATTATAGCCAACATTAAACTGAACAGAGAGAAACTTAAAGCAATCCCACTGAAATCAGGGACAAGACAAGGCTGCCCACTCTCTCCATATCTCTTCAACATAGTGATGGAAGTCTTTGCAAGAACAATAGGACAATTGAAGGAGATCAAGGGCATACAAATTGGAAAGGAAGAAGTCAAAGTATCACTATTTGCACATGATACGATAGTATACATGACTGACCCCCAAAACTCTACCAGGGAAATTTTACAGGTGATAAACACCTTCAGCAAAGTGGCCGGATACAAAATCAACTAAAAAAAAATCAGTAGCACTCCTGTATATAAAAGACAAAGGGCTGAGAAAAAAATTAGGGAAACAACACCCTTCACAATAGCCACAAATGACATAAAGTAACTTGGTGTAACTCTAACCAAGCAAGTCAAAGACTTGTATGAAAAAAATTTCAAGTCTCTGAAGAAAGAATTAGAAGAAGATATGAGAACATGGAAAGATCTCCCATGCTCTTGGCTTGGCAGGATTAACATAGTAAAAATGGCCATCTTACCAAAAGCAATCTACAGATTTAATGTAATTCCCATCAAATTGCCAACACAATTTTTTACGGACATGGAAAAAAAAATTCTCAACTTCGTTTGGAATAACAGGAATCCCAGAATTGCTAAAACGATCCTCTACAATAAAAGATCTTCTGAAGTATCTCCATCCCTGATCTCAAGCTGTACTATAGACAAACAGTAATAAAAACTGCATGTTACTGGCAAACAACAGAATGGTGGATCAATGGAACCGAACAGAAGACCCAGAAATAAACCCACACACTTATGGACACCTGATCTTTTTTTTTTTTTAATTTTTATTTAACTTTTATTAAATACACTTTATTCCTTTTGTATCCCCCCATAAGTCCCTCCCTCCTCCCCTCCC
>REGO01001224.1:88944-124359 GCA_010120015.1 Rhombomys opimus
TGGAGATAACCTAGAACCCCTGCACAGATGTAGCCCATGGCAGTTCAGTGTCCAAGTGGGTTACATAGTAATGGGAAGAGGGACTGCCTCTGATATGATCTGATTGGCCTGCTCTTTGATCACCTACCCCTGAGGGGGGAGCAGCCTTACCAGGCCACAGAAGATGACAATGCAGCCACTTCTGATGAGAACTGATAGACTAACATCAGAAAGAAGGAGAGGAAGACGTCCCCTATAGTGGACTTGGGGAGGGGCATGCATGCAGAAAGGGGAGGGAGGGTGGGACTGGGAGGAGAGAAGGGAGGGGCTTATGGGGGGATACAAAATGAATAAAGTGTAATTAATAAAAGTTAAATAAAAAATTAAATAAATTAAAAAAATTTCAATGCCCTTTGTCACCAGGAAAATGCAATCCAAAACTACCCTGATCATCCATCATACATCCATCAGAATGGCTAAGATCAAAAGCTCAAGTGACAACACCTGCTGGAGAGGATGTGGAGAAGGGGGAATGCTCTTCCATTGCTGTGTTTCTACCAGCAATGTAAACTTGTACAGCCACTTTAGAAATCAATCTGGTGCTTTCACAGACAATTAGGAATAGTGCTACCTCAAGATCAAGCTATATCCAAAATAGGTATATCTCCAACATATGCTCAAGTATTTAACAAAGACATTTGCTCAAAAGCATATTTTTATTACCATAAAGCACACACAACACAAGCATTTCCCATCTTCAGCATACTGCTTGCTGTCATTTACATTTTTACCATCTGCCTCCAACCAGCAAGAAGCCCATGGCCTTCCTTTCTGAGCTGAGGATGACAGCTTCCTTTCTGAGCTGAGGATGACAGCTTCCTTTCTGAGCGGAGGAGGTAGTAGACAGTAGGCAATTTGTGTCCAGTGAGTGATGTCTGAGTTATCTCGGTGAAGTCGGACTTCATGTATCCTCCCTCAAGGACACCGTCTGTGTGTGCTGGCCCATGGTAGGCACAGCAAAAGCTATCTCTGAGAGAGTAGGTGTGGCTGCTGTCACTGTAGACAAAGCTGTGGTGAGAAACATCAGTCTCTGTGATAATAGAACTGCTTTTTGGTTTATTTTATGTCAAACAAAAGTCCTTTATTTGGTGGCGGACAACTTAGAATGAGTTACACACAGGGCGTCTCGGTTTGGCTATCTGACAAATTTTTTTAGCTCAAAACTCAAAACAATTATTTTTCCTCATAAGTACCAGTGAAACCTGCTTTTTGGTCCTATGATTGTAAGCTCTGCGAATGACAAAATACTAAATTATGTTACTAAAGAAAAGTCATCTTCAAATGTAGCTTCTCCTGCTGCACTTTAAAAATGCAATCTCAACATTACATTTTAAATTTATTTTCCAGTCTGTTAGTTTTGATATAAAAACTAAAATCTTTACATGTCATGTGAAAAATTTCTCCAATGAAGGACATATCAACAACCATCTATTACAGCAATCTTTAAGGTCAATTATCTTTTTTGACACCACTTCAGTCCTCTTTTACCTTGTCTGAGCGTGGTCAGTCAGCCTTCGGAGGTTTCCTTCCTACATGTACCGTCACTTAACTAACCAGGCATGAGCCAATATTCAATGATAATGTCATTTTGTTGAGAAATTTTCTTTAGGTTATCTCTTCCTCACATAAAAGACTTTCTCCATTCTATTTTTATATAGCATGCAGTGCACCTAATAAAAGATTTTTCTCCTGCATATATCGTGTGGTTTACACAACCACTTAGAGCACGGTCTTTCTGGGACAGTGCAGTATATGCTGCACAGTTAAACACACCATAAAAGACAGTGATGGGGAATAAAGCCTGTCTGAAAAATATCTCTTAATTCTATCTAGAATGTATCATACAGTTCTTGGCTGCTATCTATTTTTACTCCAGGCTGCTGAGCATAACAACTACATTTGCCTTTGAGGGTCAGAAGAGGCTGGAGTGATCTGGCAAATACTGATGAGGCTGAAGCTTCTGGGCTGTAGGTTCTCTTCATTCTCGTGCCCCCAGCATTACCCTTGACATTTTAGTGCTTGTACTGGTTAATTCCTATTAAAGTTGTTTACATGAGACCCACTGTCAGGCAGTATGACTTAATAAAAAAAAATCTAAACTTTTAAAATCTATTTTTCAATAAAAACATCAAATTTTACCACACACACTTTAGTTATCTTTAGTAAAAGTCCTAAAAGCTAGTGATATACAAGTTTAATCAGTGACTGTGCCAGGTCTGGGATGTGTAGTTAGCACTGACACATGAGCGACACACAGTATTGTCACATATGTGAAATACTCATGTGACAGGATTTGATGTATCATTTTTGAGGTAAAATCATACTTCAACCTCATGTCTTTATGGATAAAAAAAGGCCCTTGCCACATCTTCTGCGTATTCCAGAAGGCATAAGAATTAGTTTGGATTTTAGTAGGTTTATCCTATATTATATGTCTATATGAGTGAGTATATACTGTGTGCATCTTTCTGCTTCTGGGATAGCTCACATAGGATGATCTTTTCCAGATCCCACCATTTACCTGCAAATTTCATGATTTCCTTGTTTTTTATTGCTGAGTAATATTCCGTTGTGTAGATATATCACAATTTGTGCATCCATTCCTCCACTGAGGGGCATCTGGGCTGTTTCCAGCTTCTGGCTATTACAAATAAGGCTGCTACAAACATGGTTGAACAAATGTCCTTATTGTGTACTTGAGAATCTTTTGGATATATGCCTAGGAGTGGTATAGCTGTATCTTGAAAGGATCAGAACAGAAGCTGATCCTTGAAAGGAAGGAGAGGCTGCTAGTGCTCACTTGAAGGCTGGATTCGCGGACAAAAAGGGCTGAATACTGGGTACAAGGAGTTGTCAAAGGAAAATAAACTCTACGGTGAAGAAAAACCTGAAAGAAAAAAGAGATTAAAGAAACAACGTGAGAAAGCTGCAAATTTCCTTAGAACTAAAAGTTAATATTATAATAAAAACCAGTTTTCCCTTAACTCCAAGTGTTTTCCTTCAGATTGGTGTTGTAGAGTCCTGTGGTTACAAAAATGTTAGACAAGATGATTCTATTTGAGCTTGATTTTGTTTAAGTTTGACACGTAATTAATAGATCAGAAGTTATCTCCTACTGTGTATTAATATCAAGCTCATCTTTCTACAGAAGCCCAAACTCTCTGTGAGGAGCCGCGCTCCATTCGTCCTGTGTTCCAGAGTAACTGCGCATGTGCGAAGGAAATTTCCACTCCTTGTGCTCTGCCTCTCCCGTGGCGTCATCTCGCCCTGAGCAACAGCCAATCAGGGACTGACACATCCTAGGTGGAGGACAGTTTCATATATAACGGATGGGCTTCTGCCGTTTGGGGTCTCTCCATTTCTACTTGCTGTAAGCTTATGCTCTCCCTCTCAAGATGCATTAAAGCTTTACTGCAGAAGGATCCTGTGTGTGCTGCGTCGTTCTTGCTGGCGAGACGGTAGCGCGAGCCACAACTCTCAGTCTCTTTTTTTATTTCTTCCTTTCCTTCTTCTCCTTTTCTTTTATATTTAACATAAAACCACCATCCTTTCCTTTGATTCTGAAAATACTTTACAGCTTTTTGCTCAAGTGAAGGCAATTTGTTCTTTATTTTTCTACAGTATTGAGTCTGCTCAGGCAGATCACGAAGACAAAATGTTTTGTTTTTTTTTTTTTCTGTGTCTTTGTCATGAACCCTTGTTTCAATATAATTCCTATTTTTATTACAATTCTGTAAAAGATAGAATATTAGGATTCTGAAAACTGCTTGCTTAGCCTTCAGGAAGGTGAAAGGCTGGAGCTGATGCAACCTGTAAGCCCCCTGCAGCCGACACCCAGGCTGAGGCAATTCCAAGCCTCAGCCATTCCAACCTGCCCCAAGGTATGGGGCATCCCACTAAGCTTGCCACCCCAATCAGTCCTGAGGCCCCACAAGCTGTGATGACCCACTGCCGCCTCTCCCAACTTGGGGCATGCTGAGGGTGAATCTGAACAGCCCACTGTATCCTCCCAACAGCTATGTTTAGAGACTAATTAAATACATAGTAGCAAGTGTGGCTCTCTGCCACTTCCCTTACCCACCTCAGGGTAGTCAGCCCCTCCTTCCCTCCCTGGGGCTGTGGAGGCAGGGGACAAAATGGCAGGCAGCTCTTAAAGAACTCCTCATTGGGAGCATTCCATGGTGATTCTTTCTGTCTCATCCTATGGGAACAGGACACCTGTCCTGCCTCAGAATGCCTACCGCCACCTCCATGGGAGCCATCAATGATAAGGACAACCTTTTCCTGCTTTCTTCCTTCACTTTACTGCCTTCACAGTGAACCCCTTGTTAATTTTGGACACTTTGTATATGTTAGAATCCCTCAAGGCAGAAAGTGGCCAGACCTCTGATGCCCAGCTCCCGGAATCCCTACCTCTGTAACTGTCATCTCCAGGCCCTCAGTAGGACTCATCCCAGATTAAGCAAATAAAGACTGGGAAAACCCCCACCAATGTCTGAGCAAGAAAACTGACCAATCCCTGAACAGGAAAGCCCACCATTCCTTGAACTCCCAAAGCTAAGGACTTGAAATCCCAGCAATCCACACTCTGGAAATCCCTGCTCCAGAAAACTTCCCCCCATAAGAATTCCTACACAATGGCTGTATTTGTCACAGTTCGCTGCTTCCTTCTCCCAGAAGCATAGGCAGCCACTCCTGGATTCATTCTTCCACTCCTGGATTCCACCCTCCTCTCCTGGATTGGTCATTTCAATAAATCTCTGTTAAGAGATTTACTGCCTATGACTCACTCGGTGGAAGAAGAGGAGGAGGAGGAAGAGGAGGAGGAAGAGGAGGAAGAAGAGGAGGAGGAGTAGGAGGAGGAAGAGGAGGAGGAGCAGGAGGAGGAGGAGGAAGAAGAAGAAGAGGAAGAAGAAGAAGAAGAAGAAGAAGAAGAAGAAGAAGAAGAAGAAGAAGAAGAAGAAGAAGAAGAGCTAAGAAGGAGCAGAGCTCAGGCTTTTGGGCTCCTCAGCTCATCAGGGGTTGGGGTGACCATTCTCTGTGGGCTGCACTTTCTGTAGAAGAAAGAGAGCATAGGCTCCTAGGCACCTCAGATCATCAGGGATTTGGATAACCCTCCTCTGGGAGCTACAGTGTTTCTATTGAGGAAATCTCTCAGAGCTGTGTGGTTCCTGGGCTCCTGTGCCTCAGGATACCCTTGGGACACTGTCCCACCCCAGAGCTGGGATACTTTCCCAGCCCTTGGTTCTGTGACCAGGCCTTGGAGTTGTGAGTTTTCTGGATACCTTCCTGCCTGATCAGGAGGGCAGGCCAATTGGCCAAACAAACAATGGAAGGTACCAAGGTTTGTCATTAACTGTATAATCAAAATCTCTTCCTTTTCATACTAGTTCCATGTTTCTGAAGCTGTACAAGAAAACCTAATGATTCAGTACTAGTTTGTTAACTTCTCAAATTTCCCGAAATTTTTCTTCTTTAATGGTTTATGCTTTTCATTATTGAAGGAAGTCAGGACAGGAACTCAAATACAGCAGGATCCTCTGCTAATGCAGAGGCCATGGAGGTTTGTTGCTTACTGAGTTGCTTCAGTAATGAACAACAATATGAAACAAAACAAAAACCCTTTCCTCCTCAACTTGCTCTTTGATCACAGTGTTTTGTCTAGAGTAATAGAAACCCTAACAAAGAAGTTGGTATCAGCCTAGTGGAATATTGTTGTGACAGATGTGACCATGTTTTAAGGAGGATTGTAGAAGGAGTTTTGCACTTTGAGCTAGAAAAGCCATTAGGTTTTGAGAGATCAGTAGGCTGTTCTATAGGAGATTGGAAGATAAGACTGTTGAGAGCAATGCAGAAGATGAAGACCTGGCTTGAAAAACCAGAGGGTCAGAGGGTCAGAGAAAGCACCCAGCTGACCTTCCTACTCAGCACTAAGGAAAAAGCCAAAACCCCAAGCCCAAAGCTCAAAGCTTCCTAGTTCACCTGACATCCGAGGAGAATAGGCCTGATAGCTTTTCCAACAGCCCAGGAGGAAAAAGACAAAAACCAGAAGTCAAAAGGCTCCTTCTTCTCTCACTTTATTAAATCCTGTGTACAGAAAGCTCTTGGATCAAAAGTGTGTGCTAGGGATGAACTATAATCACCTGTTTACAATAAACAGAAAGCTCTTAGATTTCAGGTGTGCTAGGGCTGAACCACACCAAACAAGAGACAGGTTTTTATAGTCACAATCTCAGGGTTCACAATGAGATCAAACATTCTGCAATATACAACAATACATAGTCTTGTTCCCTTATCCCCTGAAATACAGAAAGGTCCATCACCTTGAGGTTCCTCAACTGCACCTACTTTGATCTACCCACCTACTTCTGCCCTGGCCCTCACTCCTCCTTTGTTTGCTCTATAATGCTTCCCGTAAAGACTGTTACATAAATGAAATCATTTAGATAACTTATCTAAATTAATATAAATAAACCCACAGCTTTTGGTGTCTATCTCCTTTCACTTAGAGCACATAAGATGCGTTTTGTTTTCTAGGCATTCAATGTTACCTGCATCTGCTTCTGCATTCTTGTGCTGGAGACCATTATTCCTCATGCGTGACAGTGACTGTGAAGAATGCTGTTAGCAACATTTGCATGCAGGGCATGTGTATAGGCATGAGTTTTCAGAGAGTTTAGGTGCAACCTAGACCATCTGTTTATTTATTGTTTAGAGAGAGAAGTCACTTTAGAATTATTTTAAAATTTATTTTTTATTCATATATTCACTTTAATATTGATCATAGCCCCCAGCCTCTTCTTCTCTAGGTTCCCCCCAACCCTATTCCCCACATCACCCTTCCTCTTCTCATAGGAAAGGGGAACACTCCCACCAAGCCATCCAAGCACATCAAGTCGCATTAAGATTGAGCTCATCCTCATCCACTGAGGCCAGGCAAAAAAGCCTGGCAAGGGGGAAGTGATCAAAAGCAGGCAACAGAGTCCATGCCATAAACAGCACCCATTCAACTCACTAGGGGACCCACATGAGGATAAAACTGCTCATCAGTTACACATGTGTAGAGGGGCCAGGTACAGTCCATAATGCTCCTTGGCTGGTGCTTCTGTCTTTGCAAGCCCCTCTGGTTCTAGGTTAGTTGACTCTGTTGGTCCCCTTGGCATCCTGTACCCTCTGGGTCCTTCCATTCTCCCCTGCCCCACTCTTCCACAAGCTCAGACTCCCCAAGCTCAGCATAATACTTGGCTGTAAGAGGATATAAGGATGTCTCTAGCTGAGCCTCCTAGCAGAAGGGGACAGAAAAACTGAGGAGGCCACCTTCTAGCAAGGCAGAGGGTCACCGACCAGCAGTGATGCCTGAATACCACCTGAGAGAGGGCTGGGAAGAGAGAGACAGGGCAACACAGAGAAGAACACCAAGTCTACATGCTAATCAAAGTGTCTATTTAATTAATACCAGGTTAACACTTAAGTAGGCAAAAAAGTACAAGCAGTTTCTCACGTAGGAGCTTTACTTGGTCAAAATATAGGAGAGCTCACTCAAGGTTACACAGAGCCTGCTGTCTGGTTACTATGGTAGCAAGGAATTTACTATCTAGTTCTTATGGTCAGAACCTTCTTGTGAAATTGCCAGGGTCAATCTCTTAGCCTCCAAGCTTAGAAAGTAACTGGGGCCGAAAGGCTGAGTTCCACCGTACAGATGCGCATTCCAATTTGCCAATAACTCCAAATGGGCTGCCACAGCAGAGCTTACAGTGGTGGGAGGAGAACACCAGTACATCCACGAGACCTTTGAACTAAAATTTAACCTGCCTGCAAGATGTGCAAAGATTAAAGATAGACTGAGGGGATATCCAACCAGTGCCTGGCCCAGCCAGGGGGAGAGCCAACTGCATGAGGGAGAGCCAACCGCATGAGGGAGAGCCAACCGCATGAGGGAGAGCCAACCGCTTGGGGGAGAGCCAGCCCCTGACAACATTACTCTGCTGTGTTTACACAGGAACATAGAATAGCTGTCCTCTTAAAGGCCCCACACAGCAATCATTTTAGAATTATTAATGGCTACCTATGTAAGAAATTACTCAGGTATACTGGCACAAACCTTTAATCTCAGCACTCAACAAGTAGAGACAGGAAGATCAGGAGTTCAACACCATTCTTGACTATATAGAAAGTCTGATGCCAGTATGGGCTACTACTTGAAACACTGTCTAAAAAAAAACAATGAACAAACAAGTAAGTGAGGCAACAGCAAGATGCTCCTGCTGAGAGAACAGTTTCTGTGGAGCTTCACAATGTCCTTAACCAATGGATTATTTTATTATCACAGAAAACATCACTTACTAAAGATTGTTTTTTTTTAAGTTTATAAATGCTGAGGTTAACCCTTTGTGATATAAATTCTATGTGTTTATATAGTTACGGAGCAATCTTCCTGTGACAGATCACACCCTTCACCTTGACAGTCCCCAATGCACATTTTCTTCATTCACACACCTCCCTTGCATCAGCCATCAACACTCACTTATTTGTTGCCTGCCCAACAATGTTGCTTTGAAGGATTATCTTCTGAAGTGAACCAGTAAATATTGCCTTTGTAGTCTCCTTTCACTTAATATGATTTCTAACTAGCCTAATCTTCTCTTGTTCTGCACAAAAAGTCACTGTATGGAAGTCCATCTATCCATCCGTTCTCTTGTTGGGACATCATCACTTTTCATGCTTTACAGTGACTGTGAAGAATGCTGCTGGAAACACTAGCCTGAAGGACTGTGTAAATTATGTTTTCACATAATTTCTGGAGATCCAGGAGTGTTCTACATTATTTGGGATCTAGAACAGGTGATTAGAAAAGGCCTCCACATTATACAATATCATTACACTGGATTTTCTCAAAACCTTTAGAGATCATTTCTCCTATTAAAGTTATATCATATGAATGAATTCCTATGCCTTCTGGAATATGCAGAAGATGTGGCAGGGGCCTTTTTCAGCCATAAAGACATGATGTCGAAGTATGATTTTACATTAGAAATGATAGATCAAATCCTGTCACATGCGTATTTCACATAGGTGACAGTACTGCGTGTGGCACTCAATATCTTGAAAGACCAGCTCACAGAAATGTGTCAGTGCTAAACACACATTCCAGACCTGGGAAAGTCATTGGCTATACTTGATTATCACCACCTTCTTGGATTATTTTTACTGATTTCCTTCACAGCCCAATCACTGTGAGAGGAGACAAGCTGCTAAAAGATTAAGTTACATGTACTTTCTTCATTTTTCATAAGGCACACTGCCTGACAGTGGATCACATGTAAACAAAATGGAATGAGATTTAACCACCGCAAGTATTAAAATGTCATGAGTAATGCTGAGGACATGAGAATGCAGAAAACCTATGGTCCAGAAGCTTCAGCCTCATCAGTATTTGCCAGATCACTCCGGCCTCTTCTGACCCTCAAAGGCAAATGTAGATTTTATGCTCAGCCAAAAGCCAAAAGAGCAGCTCTATTATCACGGTAACTGATATTTCTCATCACAGCTTTGTCTACAGTGACAGCAGCCACATCTACTCTTTCAGCGATAACTTTTGCTGTGCCTACCATGGGCCAGGCACACAGACAGTGTCCTCAAGGGAGGATACATAAATGCAGACTTCACAGAGATTACTTAGACAGCACTCAGTGGACACAAAGTACTTGCTGTCTACTACTTCCTTAATCCCACAACACCCTGGTAAGTAAGCCCTCCCCATCTGACAGATGAGTAATGGGTTCTCTGATAGGCTTCAAGTCTGTTCCTGGCTCCATCATTATGTAACGAGGCAGATATCATGTTCATACTGACCGACTCTAGAGCTCTGGCCATGAACAAGTACTAACAGCTACACTCTAGGGCCTCTCTGGAAGCTTCTGTGAAACCCATCATCTGTGAACTACTCACTTTCTACAGCATCTTCTTTAATTTAGAGATGTAGAGTCCAGTCTTCAGAGACTATAAGTTCCATCTTATTTTAACCTCACTGTCAGTGGATATAGAACAGTTTAGTGTATTGACATCAGGAAGGGAGTTGGGAGATGGCTCCCTGGAGAAAATGATTTTTGTACATGCATGAGGTTTGGAGACCAGATCCCCAACACCCATGTTAAATGAGGCACATAGATTTATGCCTGTATGCCTGCACTGACCTGTCATCCCTGCTCAGAGAGGAGGAACCTCACTGCTCCCTCATTCTAGTTGAAACAGTGGTGCTCAGGTTCAGGGAGAGACTTTGTCTCAACAAATAAGGAGAGAAACAGATGACAAATGAAGATGGATCCCTGGCCTCCACATGCAAGGAGTCCTCAGGCACATGAGCACAGCACACACATGTCTCTCTTACACACACACACACACACACACACACACACACACACACAAAGAGAGAGAGATTGAGAATGAGGACCTGGAAAGGAGGGCCCACGTGCCTGCAATCACAAGTCACAGTATAACTGACTCAGGCCCTCAGACCTTTCCAGCTTCTCCGAAGAGTGTTTCTTCCCTCCTCCAAACCACAGCTCCTCTTACCTGCACATCACCATCTCCAGAGCTTCCCAGGGACTCTGTGTGGGGACAGAGTACCAGGGGTAAATGGATAGTCAATGGGACACACTATGCAGGAGTATAAGGCAGAAGTCTGGCCTGTGACAGGCAGAGGAGGGCAGGGTCCAGGATGAGGCTGGACTGTGGTGACCATGTTTCTTCAGTAACACAGGCTATGGCTTCCTTCTCTCTGGATGAGCCCCACCTGATTACATGTGTGTTCGAAGGTTTATTCAAGGAATGGCTCTCGATTCATATTTGATAGCACCCTTTTATTTATTCATTCCTGATGATGGGAACTTGCCACCTTGATTTGAAATTCTCTGTACATTTCTTCTAGAGTTTCTTGAACTAAGTATGTTCCTTTCTCCCTCTCTTGAGTCCTGGGTGAACCTTTGTGCACCATGCCTGCAGGGTAGACTGAGGCACAGTGTATATAGTTCCACTCAGGCAAAGCACAGTCTCTTCCTGAAGTCTTCAGGGGAATGAGGTCTCCATTCCTGCTTCTCAGAGACTGGGGTCCAGTCAGACATGGCTTCAGCCTCACTATGTTCTACCTGTTTGTGACCACCTCAGCTCTGAGTTTGCCTCTACTTCTCTGTTTTCCATTTCATTTCTTTTTAGATTAACTCTTAAAATTTACTCACACCTTGAAATATGAAGCAGATTTTAGAAAACAGAGAACACAGAATCAACCCTAAATGGAAACCACATGGTCTATAGGATAAACTGCCCAGGATAAAGGTGAAAGCACACTCATAACCATGGGAAATCTTGGGAGACTCAGGAGTCCTCATCTCAGAAAAGAAGCATCATAGTGAATAAAATTGGCTTGAATTAAGTCAAAGGAGTAAAGTAAGAAAAGTTAGGGTTGTCTGCATGTCATAAATTTTCTTGTTCTTTTCTCAGGTGTGAAAAGGGAAGTCAAAGTTTATGCTCAGCACTCCCCAGATGGCTGTTACCTAAGACAGAGTGAGTGAGACCAACAGGCAGGTAAGATGCTCCCTGGGGATGCCTCATTTCCGTGCTCCCCAACGGGAACTCCTGATCTTCAACAAACATGAAAACCACAGGCTGCAGAGATGTGTTAAAAACCCCTTCACCTAAGCTGTGCAGGATCTCCTCAGGCGCAGAGTCCTCCCCTGCCACATCCATCTGGGTAAGTGCTCTGCACCAAGGGCAAAATCAGAAGTCAGGACTCAGGCAGGCTGTGGGAGGAGGAGCACTGAGCTGCAGGGAGGTTTTCAGCATCTGCAGAGGAGACACTGAGCTCTGACAGCCTCACAGCACAGGGAACTGTGTTCTGCATGGACAACAATAATGTTTTCTTCTTAAGATATTTCCTGAAACTCTTGAAATTAGTTAGTTTTTTTTTAGTAGAAATATCAATGTTCTATATTTACGTTTGAGTGAATTAAATGACTCACAATGAAGCACTATGTTCAGTGCTCCTCAGATGCAGTGTTTTAGTGATTTACACTTACTTATTGATATGCCTACTATGAATGTTGATTTTTTTCACTTTATATTTTCATTAAAAATATTTACTATTACTTGTCATATTGATACAGCACTATTTATGATGTGACTACTGTAATTTAAGAAATTAAAATTATTTCATTGTGTTTGAAAGGAAATATTCTTTCTTATATCAACACCATTTACTAGAGGACATCTCCTCTTACTTCAAGTTTCCCACCAATATTTTCTCTTGAAGTCATTTGTCCCAATTCATTTTCTTAAATTGCACACTAATGCTCTTGGTTCACTGTCTGTTCACCACACAGCAAATCATGTCCTCTAAGAGGACATTTGTGAGGAGGCGCTGGAATACTAGATATTTTATACACAATGGACACATGGTAGTTTCCCCTCCTGCTGTTTAAAGAGCCAGGATCCAAAACTCAAGAGCTTGAGAAAAACAACCTCTGTGTCCATCAGTTCTTCTGATATTCTAGTCGGAGAATTCAGGTTGTCAACTAAACCTAATCCTCTCCTGCTCTAGGCTTGCTTGTCAGATTTTCTCAGTCTATATTTTTTCATAAACCCATCAGAACAGACAAGCATGAGCACCCATCTTCCTACTGCTAACATCATGGAGAGTCAGAGCTGTGCAGCAGAGCATTGGTCTTAGCCAGGGTTTCCTCACTAAGGTGGAAAGGCAATTGCAGTCTGTTGCAGGTGTGGGACTCATGGGCTGTCAGACAGGTCTAAAAATTGCTTTCCTGTTAATTTGGGATGCATGTAAAAATATTAATCATTGTCCTAGCTGCAAGTCTGGACCCTGAGAGGTACCCACACTGGCTTCAGTTTTCCAAAGCAGCCCAGATGTTCTCCAGGCATTTGTCATGGTATTCCTGCAGTTCCTGCACTTCATGGCCTGTCTGGGCACAGCACTGACATCTGCTTGGTGGTGACTTTCTACCCTGATGCACCCGCATCTGCCTGAATCTTTCCAGTTTTCCAGAAAGAATTGTGCAGCAAACAGCACACTGTTCAGTTTTGGCTCATCCCAACTCACTTGCAGGTGGAAGAGTCAGTTCCCCTTCTCATCCTCAAGGTCTATTTTACATTATCTCCAGAGGGGAAGAGAGTGATGACAACATGGTAAAGGTGACCTATGTAATGGTGGAAATCATAGCTTTATGAATGTTAGTGTGGACGGACAGACACCAGTCACTCCTGACATAAACAATGTGCTTTACACATTCCCTCAACCCCAGGAGATGGGCAGTCTGACTTCATGTTGAGGAGGAGGAAACAGAGCTGTCCTTCCTACCTAATTCTTCCTAAATTAGAGGACCCACAAGGCCATAAGTGCTCAACCAGCAGGGCATCTGGAGAGGGGTTTGCTCCACCATTCCACTATCCACTTCCCTCCAGACCACAGGTTGAGGTCACTGTCCTGCACACTTGTCAGTTTTTGAGGCCCATTTGGGGATGTCAGGTGCTACAGGTCTCTCCTTCTCTGATTGCAGTTACTACAGGATGACACAGTATCTGTAGTCCTGCCTTATTTTGACCTCTGCAGGGCAGGGTCAGTTACCTCTGACATCGTTTAGGGGTCAGCCCTATGACTGGCTCTAACGAAGGAGCCTTAAGTTTCTCTTGGTCATTTCTGCTTTCATGAGTATTCTGTGCTCCTGGTGTGTTCACTAAGACAACTGAAGATGATTCCTGGCCTCCACACATGAGAAGGAGTCTCAGGCACATGGGCACAGCGCACACATCTCTCTCTTATACCCACATACACACAGAGAGAGAAAGAGAGAGAGACAGACAGACGGAGACAGAGAGAGAGACCTAGAGCACCCTCACATCCCCATCTTCAGAGATTCCCAGAGTTTGTGTGTAGGGACAGAGTACCAGGGGTAAATGTGACACACTGTGTCAGAGTGTAAGGCAGAAGACTTGTCTGTGACAGGCAGAGGAGGGTGGTGTCCGGGATGAGGCTGGATGGTGGTGAACATGTTTTCACAGTAAAAACAGGCTGTGGCTTCCTCCTCCCTGGATGAGCCCACCTGATTACATGTGTGTTCAAAGGCTTATTCAAGGACTGATTCTCACTTCATATTTTAAAGCCTTTTCTATTTAATCCTTCCTGATGATGGGCACTTGCCTCCTTGTTTTGAAGTTCTCTGTACCTATCTTCCAGAGTTCCCACCCCTCTCAGGAGTGTCCACTTGCCATTTTAAACTGTATATGTACACTATTTGATCTTCATATTTCCTCTTGTGTCTTCCAGGTTTGAAATTCTCTCTGAAAGCTACTATTTTCCATCTATTATATATGTATTAATTAAAAAACTGAAACCAGCTGTATTAAAGCATTGTTTCCTAATTCTAATACCTGTGTATTTGAGGGTCTCCCTAAAATGACTGTTTTTCTCAAAAAGGTCTCTGTGAGTTTCCCAGGCTAGTCTTGAACTAAGTATGCTCCTTCCTCCTCTCCTGAGTCCTGGGTGCAGGTGTGTGCACCATGCCTGCTGTGGAGACTGAGACACAGAGCGTATAGTTCCACTCAGGCAAAGCACAACCTCTTCCTGAAGTCTTCAGTGAGAATGAGGTGTCCATTCCTGCTCTTCAGAGACTCAGGTCCAGTCAGACATGGCCTCAGCCTCAGCTATGTTTCACCTGCCTGTGATAACCTCAGCTCTGAGCTTTGCCTCTACTACTATGTTTCTCATTTCATTACTTTTTAAATTCACTCTTAAAATTTACTGCACCTGGAATCCTGAAACACGTATCAGAAACCAGGAAACAAAGAATACTAAATGGAAGCCACATTCTCTCTAAGGGGACTACCCCAGGAAAAGGATTGCCTTTCACAGAGTGTAGGGAAAGCATACTTAGGACCATGGGAAGTCATGGGAGGCCCGGGAGAAGCATCTCAGAATAGAAGCATCATAGTAAATAATAATTTGTCTGATTTAATTCTGAGGAGTGAAGTGAGAAAAGTCAGGGTTGTCTATATGTCAAAAACTTTTTTGATCCCTCTCTCAGGTGTTACAAGGGAACTCAAAGTTTGTGCTCAGCCCTTCTCAGATGGCTGTTGCCCAAGACAGAGTGAGTGAGACCAACAGGCAGGTAAGATGCTCCCTGGGGATGTCTCATTTCCATGCTCCCCAGCGGGAACTTCTGACCTTCAACAAACATGAAAACCACAGGCTGCAGAGATGTGTTAAAGACCCCTTCACCTAAGCTGTGCAGGATCTCCTCAGGCGCAGAGTCCTCCCCTGCCACATTCCATCTGGGAAAGTGCTCTGCCCCCAAGGTCCAGTCCATACATAGTCCTTGTTTGGTTATTTGGTATCCCCAAGCATGACTGTCCTCTGAGAGGATATACCCAGCATGGGATTGAAAGAGATGGAGAGACACACAGCCAAACATTGGGCAGAGCACAGGGAGTGAGGGGAAGGACAGAAGGATTCAGAGGGGTCAGGAGCTCCACAAGAAAACCAACAGAGCCAATTAATGAAGAGTGTGTCTTAAATGATACTGCTGAGGGTGGAGAGTTTCTGTCCTTGACTTCCTAGGCCATGCTCTGCTAGACTGCTGTGAGCTGACAAGGCTCACCTGGGAGGGGCAGTGCAGAGAATTTCATTTCTAAGGTTCTCTGCTAAGTTCCTCTTCACCAGAATGCTCCCCATAACATGATTAGAGATGTTGCACAAATTTCTTCACATCATATGTAATTTAAAGATTTTTACACCACACAAGGTTGATTTGTATGTCTGATTGATAAAAGTGTGGTGCAACATTAGGAGATAGTAGGACGACTTCAGAAATGTCTGTATCTCTCCTAGCCAGGTAGTACTTACAAGATGGCATGCCATCTTCTTGCTCTGTCTTCTGGATCAAAAAGACTTCTGCGATGTTCACTTCCAGAAAAATAAGGCTGTCCAATGATTTCTGTGCCTCATCCACCAAAGTCATGGTTTTATGAGATTGTTCCCATTTTCTTCAGAGATTGCAGCTGCAGCTTGCAAAGTATGGTGAAGATAACAGAGTTCCCTACCCTGATTTCAGAGGGTGAAAATTTACTGTTCGCAGAATTTCACGATGAGCTGTGGGGAAGGTTTAAAGCTCTCTCCTCTCTCTCTCTCTCTCTCTCTCTCTCTCTCTCTCTCTCTCTCTCTCTCTCTTTCTCTCTCTCTCCTATATATTTTTTGGTTTTGTTTCTGACCTTTGCTTACTGAGAATGAGATTGAGCAATGTATCCCACATGTTATATAAAAAAAATAACTCAAGGAGAATTAGTCAGTAATATGTATTTAAAACTCTATTTTTAGTATTACTCTTATAAAAGTTTATTGTGCTATGAAATTTTATTAAGAAAATCTCTATTTTTATTATTTCTTTCTTTTTTAAAATTTAGTTTATATTCTTGTTGTAGCCCCATTCCTCCTCCCTTCCCAGGACCAACCCCTCCCTGCTTCCTCCCCCTTTCCCTTTCTTTCTTTCTTTCTTTCTTTCTTTCTTTCTTTCTTTCTTTCTTTCTTTCTTTCTTTCTTTCTTCCTTTTGGCATTCTTAGACAGGGTTTCTCTGTGTAGCCTGGCTGGCTTGGACTTGGTTTGTACACAAGGCTAGCTTTGAATGCACAGAGATCTCCCTGCCTCTGCTTCCTCAGTTGCTGAGTTTACAGCGTGCCTGGAAATTTATTTTATTTTATGTGTATGAGTGTTTTCTATGCATATATGTATTTTCACCAAAAATGTGCCTGGTGCCTATAGACCTCAGTAGTAGTTTTGGATCCCCTGGAATTGTTGCTACAGGTGATTTGAGAATGTCATGTGAACCCTGGAATGCAACTGGGACCCTTTGAAAGAGGAGCAAGAAATCTTAGATATACAGCCATCTCCCAGATTCTAATTGTATAAACTGTCTACTTCTGCTCTGATTTCTTTCATTTCATTTATTTATTTGGAAGCGTGAGGCAGAGGTATGTATGCTACAGCACACAATTTAGGGTCCTTGGAGTTGTTACTTCCTTTCCAGAATGTAAATCTCTGGAATCAAACTCATATTATCATGATAGGAAATTAGTCCTTCCCACACACCAAGCCTAACTGCTGGACTCCTGCTCTGAGCAATTAGCCTGTGCTACATGTACTGGAGCTTGAACTCTTCTGTTTCCCCTTCATGTCTAACACGTTCCATGGTCTAAACAAGATAATATCAACATACACTCTTGAATTTCAGGTGATATTTATTTTTTACTACATGACTGGAATTTTTGTATTATTACATAATTCAGGAGTATGTTCCTTGATTTAAACTAAGTGCCTATATTGCATGAGAAAGAATCTTCCAGAAGACGCTTCCCCAAATCATCTGGTGTACATCTGAGGCTAGGGCCACATGAGTCTGAGAATATCACCGCTTCTTCAAGGAGGTATGAAATCCCAGATGCCTGTGCAACCCATCTTTCGGGATGAGCTGGATAATTCTTCTTTTATTAATATCTTACAATGGGAATGATCCTGGAATTATAGTAATTATAATTCTATTTCTATTTATATATTTATTTTCACATGCGGAAGAAGAAAAAATCCTGGACCATGTTCCTGGAAGCCTCTGATAACTGGACTCTTCTCACAGAGGCTTTTGTCCTGCTGGGATGTCAGAACATAGCTCAGACACAGTTACAAGGTGAGATTCCCAGAGAAGGCCTAAAATACTACCAGAATGCTCTTCAAAGGGATTGTTCAGATAGTCTACTGCTTTCATATTTAATCTTCTCTGTTTCAGGCCAGCACAGACCAGAGAGCTGTTTTCAAAACTGCATTAACTATCCTAACTCACAGACGTGAGGGGACCTCATGAGAACAAAGCCAGCAGCCTACACTTCCACAAAGTTCACCCTGTGCAGGGAACACCGCCATGCTTGGTATGTAGACTTCATCTTCTTACACATCTCCCTGACACAGGCACACAACTGTCATATGTTATAGAGCTGCAGCTCAACACTAGACTGGTCAGGGTCACACACAGGAAATGGCAGGAGTGGGTAGGACGTGAAATAGTCTGGATTCACAGATTCCACTCGTCAATGCTCCCTGCAGAACCACATGAAGAGCACTAGGTCTGCAGTAAATGAGCAGAACAAAGACACTGAAATATAATTGCTCTGGGTCTGTTTAAGACAAGGGCACTGCTTCATCTGAGGGTCTCATTTCTACTTTCTTGCCATCCTCATTGAACTTCACCAAAAACTGCAGAGCAGCTATGTGTCTGTCAATCAACATGATGCAGATGAAAGACAAGTAAGACATTGCTTTTGCCTCAGGAAACCTCAAATAGGAAACAGTAGGAAAGATTACTTCCACTGCACATGACAATTTTCAATATGGAGAAAGCTTATGTACAGATGGGGCATGGAAGTGTGCAACAATGGAGAAATTGAACATGGCTTCTGGGCAAGTTGAGGTGGAGGCAATATTAGATGGAACAACGCTTAGCTGTGAAACATCAACACATCTTCCTGAGAGTAGCAGAGCTGCCATTGTCTGCAGCTGATGAGCAAGGCTAGATTTGAGATAAGGAATCCACTTGCTGTTTCCCCTCCATAGTTCCTACCTGCGTCTTTCAGCCTGAAAATGATCAAAATCAATGAAGTGTCTTATAAAATTAAGATAAGAAACACTCTGTATTTTGAAGCTGGAATTGGGCTCTCAGGAAACATCTTCCTTCTTCTCTTCCACGTCCTCAAGTTCATTCGTAGACAGAGGCCCAGACTCACTGATCTGCCCATCAGTCTCTTGGCCCTGATCCACATACTGATGCTGGTAGTCATGAGTTTAGTAACTACAGACATGTTAATGTCAGAGAACAGATGGAGTGACTCCACATGCAAATCTGTTATGTTCTTGTACAGGTTTTTTAGGAGCCTCTCTCTTTGTGCCACTAGCCTGCTCAGCATCCTCCAGGCCATCACCCTTAGCCCGAGAAATTCCTGTCTAGCAAAGTTCAAACAGAAATCTCCATACCACATGCTAGGTTGCCTTCTTTTCCTGAGTATCTTTTATTCATCCATTAGCAGTCCCCTTATAACATACATAACTGTGACACCTAATCTGACCTCACCTGGTTTTACATACATCACTCAGTCTTGCTGTGTTGCACCCATGCGTTACTATGTCTGGCATACTTTTTATACACTATTAGTTCTCAGAGATGTCATCTTTGTAGGTCTTCTGACCATCTCCAGTGCATACATGGTGACTTTCCTATACAGACATAAGAAACAGTCCCAGTTTCTCCACAGCACCAACCGTTCCCCTACATCATCCCCAGAACACAGAGCCACACAGTCCATCCTGTGCCTCATGAGTTTCTTTGTGGTGATGTACACCTTGAACAGCATCCTCTCCTACTTCTTATATCCAAGTAATGATCCCATATTTTATTTTATTATGATTCTTGTAGGTCATAGCTATGCCACAGTCAGTCCTTTCTTGATCCTCAGCAATGAAAAACATGTAATTCACATTTTGAAATGTTATGGGAAGACAGTAGACATATGATTGTTCAAGGATGGATAAGTTCTTTTAAGATGAGCTGGTGCACTGGCATCAGAACTATGTACTGTGATTATGTGAGCTTCAAGTTAGAAAAAAAAAGACAGTTATTCTTTCTGTTGCTGTTAAACCTATATATTATGATATATGTGGAAGCCAGAAATAAAAGAAGAGCCACATGGGAGGTTCCTAAGTGTTTTATTCGCTCCTGTGTGTGTTGAAGAGAGACATGGATAGTGGATCTCACTTGTCATGGCCTGGATTACCCATAATATTTAAAAATATCTGACAGCTTGTGATATTCCTCAATCATTCAATTTCCTCAGCTCTCTCTGTTTTGCCAAATTAGGTATGTAAGCATTTATTATTATATTTACCATATAACCAGAAAACACACAAATACACAGAGAAAGAGAAAGACAGACAAACACACACAAACACACACAGAGAGAAAGAAAGTGAGAGAGAGAGAGAGAGAGAGAGAGAGAGAGAGAGAGAGAAGAGTCTATGTATAAAAAGCAGTCCTGATGACCGATAAACACACTTCAGCCTCTCTACACTGGACTGTTACTCGGCTTTAAAAGAGAAGGGGCCTCTGTACATGGTTCCACACAGATGGGCATGAAGCCACCATGTTGACTGTCATGAGAGTCTAGGCAGAACGAATTCTGTGTGGACTACTTGGAGCAGAAAGATTTTGAAAACTTTAAGGAGTGGAAACAAAATCAGAGTGTCATCTTCAGCTCAGGAGGGAAGGCCATGGGTGTCTTGCTGGTTGGAGGCAGATAGCAAAAAGGTAAATGACACTAAGCAATATGCTGAAGATGGGAAATGCTTGTGTTGTGTGTGCTTTATCATATTAAAAGTGTGCTCGGTTGAACAAATGTCATTGTTGAATACTTGAGTTATTTTGGATATATGCCTGTTTTGAATATAGCTGGATCTTGGTGTAACACTATTCCTAATTGTCTCAGAAAGTGCCAGATAAATTTCCAAATTGGCTGGTGGAAAACCAGCATCGGAGGAGGGTTCCCCTTTCTCTACATCCTCTCCAGTATGTGTTGCCACTTGAGTTTTTGATCTTAGCCATTCTGATGAGTGTAAGATGGAATCACAGGGTCGTTTTGATTGGCATTTCCCTGACGACTAAGGATGTTGAGCATTTCCTTAAGTGTTTCTCTGCAACTTGATATTCCTCTCTTGAGAATTCCGTTTAGGCTGTACCCCATTTTTTATAGTCAGAGCAGCTTTGTTAGTAATAGCCAAAACTTGAAAACAACCCATAAGTCTCTCAACTGAGGAATGGAAAGAAATTGTGGCACATTTACACAATGAAATACAACTCAGCAATTTAAAAAAAAAGGATATCATGAAATTTGCAGGCAAATTGTGGGGACTAGATAAAATCATCCTGAGTGAGGTATCCCAGAAGCATAAAGACACACCTGGTATATACACACTATAAATGGATATTAGACATACAATATAGGATAAACATAATAAATTCTGTAAACCAAAAGAAGCTAAGCAATAAAGAAGGCCCTGGGTGAGATGCTCAAACCTCATTCAGAAGACAAATGGGATAGACATCAGAAGGGGGAGAAAACAGGGAACAGGATAGAAGCCTACCACAGAAGGCCTCTGAGAGACTCTATCCAGCAGAATATTGAAACAGATGCTGAGACTCATGGCCAAACTTTGCGCAGAGTGCAGGGAATCTTATGAAAGAAGGGGAATATGGAAGACCTGGAGGGGACAGGAGCTCCACAAGAGGAACAACAGAACCAAATAATCAGGGCCCAGGGGTTTTTTCTGAGACTGATACTCCAATGAAGGACCATTCTTGGAGGTACCCTAGTACCCCTACACAGATGTGGCCTATGCTAGGTTAGTCTCTAAGTGGGTGTCCTAGTAAGGGGAACAGGGGCTTTCTCTGACATGAACTCAGTGGCTGGCTCTTTCATCACCACTCTCAGGAGAGTGAGGGAGCAGCTTTACCAGGGCACAGAGAAAGACAATGCAGCCAGGCCTGATGAGACCTGATGAGGCAAGGATCAGATGGAAGGGGAAGAAGACCTCCCCTATCAGTGGACTGGAAGAATGACATGGGAGGAGAAGAGGGAGGGAGGGCAGTATTGGGAGAGGCTGAAGGAAGATACTACAGTTGGGATACAAAGTGAATAAATTGTGATAAATAAAAAAATCAATATATAAAAGTATTTAAAAAATGTGTTCAGTTACTTTAACCTAGCAGTGAAGTAAAATTTAAAAAAAAAGGACTCTTGAAGTGTCAAAATGCAATTTTTCAATTTTTAGAACATAACAGATTTCCTCCAAACACTGAGCATTTTTTCATGGTCTTTGTCTTAGTCTCAGCTCCTCAGAGCAAGCAGAGAAGTTCTTCCTGGATCCAGGAAGGACCACTGCTTGTGTGCAGCCTTTGAGAGGTTTTCAGGCCTCTCTCCTTGGCTACAGTGAGGTAAGGCTAACCTGGGATATACAATAACCTGTCTCAAAGCAACAACCTTTAATTGAAAAAGCTCTCAGACTCCCCTTTATCACCAGTGATGTGAGTTTCTGGATCATGTTTCTTAAGGAATTAACCTCTAAAACTCAGGATAAGTCAGACATAAGAGGCATCCAGCTGTGACAGCAGTCAATGCTATCGAAGCAACACACTTGTCACATGTGTTTACTTACAAAACCAAATGCAATATAAAGTTCTGTACAGTTCTATCTTATGAACATGATAGAAATAGGCACCATACATTATTTCAGAAGATCAACTCAATAATATGGGACAAATTAAATAGCACTTAATTTTCCAGATCTAATGACAACTATAATCATACTTTGATTTTATTATTTTTAATTTAAGAATTTTTTAAAAAATAAATTAAAAGCTGAGTAATGAACTGAGTATACTGGTGCATACTTTTTTTAACTTTTATTAATTACACTTTTTTCATTTTGTATCCCCCCATAAGCCCCTCCCTCCTCCCCTCCTAGTCCCACCCTCTCCCCAGCCCTTTCTGCATGCATGCCCCTCCCCAAGTCCACTGATAGGGGACATCCTCCTCTCCTTCTTTCTGATCTTAGTCTATCAGTTCTCATAAGACGTGGCTGCATTGTCAGGGTTCTAGGTTGTCTCCATGAATAGTCTTTGGTTGGAGTATGAGTCTCTGGGAAGTTCCCTGTGTTCAAATTTTCTTGTTCTGTTGTTCTCCTCTGGAGAGGAGTTCCTGTCCTCTCCAGCTCTTACTATTTCCCACTACTTTTAATCCCAACACTTGATAGGCACAGGCAGCCTCATCGTTTTGAGTTAAAGTCCAGCCTGGTCTATTATAGTGAGTTCTAGGACACCCAAGGAACAGAGTGAGAGCTCTTCTTGACAGACAAAAAACAATAAAAATTAAACAAAAATGTAGAGTGATGGAAATAGACAATTAATGTCTATTAATGGCAAATATTAAGCTCTGTAGACTTTCTACACTTTGAGCCAGCTGTTAACAAAATGAAAATTTACATATTCAGTGTGACATAAAGGAATGTTCATAGCTATTGACAGATCAAGCATACAGGAGGAAATAAAAGAAATGATACAACTGATACATGTACAAATTTTGAGAAAAGAGATATGGGTATATAGCTATGGTCCTAGCATTTAGGGGCCTGAAGTACAAGGGACACAAATTCAAGGTTAGTCTTGGATACACAATAAAATCTAATCCAGTATCCAACTACTATGTCTCAAAAGAAAGAGGAAAACATAGACAAACCCCTCAAAAAATTAGATATAGAAGCAGCAAATAGACACATGAAAAGAATCTGTAGAACAAGGTGAATAACATTAGAGCCACAGTGAGATGCTTGTCAGTCATCAGAACTGTATCATTCACCGACTGTCAGAGGGAAGGACAAACCCAGAACCTTCTAAGAAAGGTGTGGTAGATCTTACTCTGTCACACACTCACCATCTCAACCAGCAACAACACTCCTCGTTTTACATGAATCACATGATAACATAAGTCCACACGAGCCTTCAGTCTTGTGTTTCTTGCAGCCTTCTTCACAGTCACTGTAAAATATGTCATGCCCCAACAAAGAAATGGTTGGACAGATGAGTTCAACACAATGACTTCCTGTGCAATACGACAGAAGACTTGCTGAGCAGTGAGGCCTGTGAACTACAGCAATGACAGGCCTGACAACACATGCCTACTGGGGCAGTGGAGGCATCAGCGTCATGGGACTATCAATCACTTTTTGATTAGATCTAAGACCCACTCCACAACTCCAAAATGATACCTGGCACCATTATCAGGAACAAGATCCTGAGGCCACATAAATAAGAGGCTTAAGGGGAGATCCTACTCTTACTTTTCTAAAAGGGCATAGTATTAAACAGATTCTTAAAGACTTCTCACACTGCTCATGGGTTAGCACATCTCTCAACTCTCCTCATTCCTTTTGTCAGTAGAAAGAGGTTAACACAGAGACACACAACTGGTAAAGGTATAGAGAATAAGAGAGTGCTTAATGCTCAGCCCTAAGTGGGACATCTAGTTCACACCCCTTCCTGCTAAAGTTTAGGGATCATTGTAAAAGTGGGTGCAGAAAGACTGCAAGGGCCAGAAGCAGCAGATAAATACAAGTTTTCTGGGCACAGCTGGGCATTTGCGTAGATAAACCCACAGCAGTTGTGACAGCACACACAACACCTGTGAGATAAAATCCCAGCCTGGTTAGGAAGGTGGCATGCCTTCCCACCTCTGATTAAGGAGATATTGATTACTGGTACCTGCTAGGAAAATCAGAATCAGGTTTTTTTTCAGAGTGTGGCCCCTGATAGGTTAATCATGTTCTAGTGAACGGCTATCCATGCAAGATTGTCTGGATCACAAATTGTACTTGCTGGGCTTAAAAAGAAAAGAAGAGAGCACAAAGTTGGGTGTTAGAGTGGGAGCTATGAATAGATCTAAGACAAGTTGGAGAAGAAGTGAATATGATTAAAACAAATTGTGTGATATTCTTAAAGAACCAATAAAATATGAGAAAAACTATTAAAATGAGAAAAGTAAAAACAACAGATTTTTAAGATATACTGCCAAATTGAGGAGGGAAAGGGAAATATTACAAAACCTACTGCCTCACACACCAAATCAGTATAGAAACATTATTTTAGATATGTTTATAGACATAAATAGAGAATTAAGAGAGGGTGAGGAGGAAAGGAAGGTGAAGGTAGGAGGAAGACAGAAAAGGCAGGTGTAAGGGAGAAGGAAAAGAAAAATAGCCGTCAAGGATCATAGTGAGTGTTCTGGTTTTAAAACTAAATGTTTGCAGCCTATTCTCACTCAGAGTCTACAACAAGATGAACACAGTTGAGTGGATTGAAACAATTACTAACTTTGCACAGGGTTTGTTACAAAAATGCACACATGTCACAAGATCTCAAGACAATAGACACTAAGAGACAGTCAGTCCTCTTTCTTCTTGAGTTGCATGTTCTGATGGATCTTAGCACTTGCTCTCTTTGTTCAGAAGAAAATGGAAACCAAGCCATTCAGGCTCCTCCCACGCCCTCGCCCAATGCACTGTAGCTGGTCCATGGACTTGATGCCCAGCTTTGTCATGCTTCCTGGAGAAATGTCAACCTGGTCCTGGTTTATTTGAAGGCACTGTCCTCATCCAGACTTTGATTTTCCCTCTCAGAGCTCCGTGTTTAAATCTCTAGGGTGCACACCTCTGCCTCATAGATGAGAAGTACCATGCCTGCCTGGATATTTTGAGTAGCTTTTGCTGGATCTAGAGAGAATGCTGGGTCCTGGACTTGGGCATTGGTACCTAGAGAAAAGAAGAGCTGCACATAAGCCTCCCAAGGAGGCCAGAAGCGTGGATAGGGCTCAGGAGAGGGCTGGACAGATGTATGGCTTCTATCCCAGGCTCCGGGATGTTTCTTACTAGGAAACCTCAGAAGGGCAGGGGAAGAACAGTAACCCAAACATTGTGTCTTCCTCAGAATCATCACAGATATGAACCTTACATATAAATAACAATATAGAATGTAGTTTTTAAGCTCAGTCAAATGCCAGAGAGCAACTCTATCATCACAGTAGGCATGCTTGCTCACCAGAGCTTTGTCTTCAATGACAACAGCACTCATTCACTTGGAGACGTCAGTTGAAAGTCTCCATGGACCAGGAACATGACTTCCTGCAGGGCGTCCTCTGGTGTGAATACACAAAGGGAGACCTCACCTGGCTTACTTAGAGAGCACTCACTGTGCAACAAAGCACCCACTACCTACTGTTTCCTTAATCCCACAACACCCTGAAAGGTAAGCACTGCCTTCCCCATCTGACAGGTGAGTAATGGGGTCTTTGACAGGGTGCAGGTCTGTTCCTGACTCCATCATTATGTAGCAGGGGACTTCACAGTTATTGTGACCCTCTCTAAAGTTCTGGACAAGTATACTTTAGAGCCTCATTCTTGAAGACTTGAGCATTCCTTTTCCAAAACACTGGACTACCAACCAGGCCCTGTTTCTGAGTTGGAGATATGAAGACCCTGACAGCACTTTCATGGTTTCGCAGAACAGAAGTGGGATCCATTTCCACCCTGAGCCAGATGGAAGGTCGTCCTTTGGATTTCAGCTGTCACCAAAGGTCCATGTAAAACTTTGGTCCCCAGCTTGTGGTACTGCAGGGAGGTAAATGGACCTTCTGGATATGAGTGGAAGCATGTTGTTATTGTTTGCAAGGCCTTGAAGAAGAGAACATGACCTCCTGCTTCCTGCATGTCAGGATGGGAGCATGTTTTTCGCCACCAGCCTTCTGCCATTATGAGTTGCCTTGCAACACACTTAAGCAACCATTGTCTGAAACCTCTGACATCAAATCAAGCCTCCCTCCTGTAAGTTAACAGCCTGGGTGTAATGTGTCACAGTGGCCAGCAGCTGACTGTCATGGAATTCTGAGTTTCTGCTGTTCTCCAGATGTGGGAATGGGGTCTCCAGTCCTCAGTGACTTGTCCCACTTGATCCTAACCTGGGAGGCAGGACATGAAGGCAAGAGCTCCAAGGCAGGAGGACCAGAAGCTTTCATGAGAGAGGCCCAGCATCCTTCTACAAGATACACAATAGGGCTGTCCATATGGAGGTGGTCACAATGCAGTAGAGTGCTGGATAACAACAAACTGGAGACTCACCTCTCCTAGACAGTCCCCTATTGGACAGGGTCACAGTCCTGCTCAGAACCCTTGGTGTCCTCTGCAGGAGGAAGCCCTCATCCCCTCACAATGCAATCCAGGGTGACTCCTGCCACATCCTTCCGACTGCTTCCTTCTGCCTGTTCCTCCTCGTGGGCTGGGTGCTCTCAGGCTCTTGAGAGGATCACCTGGGGATCACATTCGTGTCTTCAGTGGTCTGGGAACAGGCCAGGATGCAGGACAAGTCAGTGCAGCTTGGCAGCCTCTCTGAAGTGGAGAAGGGTGGTGGTCTTCAGTGTGGGTGGTGGGTGCCTTTCATCACCTTGTGCCAGGACAACTGTTTGGTCAGAGGCCTTTGCTGCCGCTTGAGGTTCTCCACAAGCCACTCTGTCACATCTGCTGTGCTTTCTCTCTGAGCACCATCCTGATTCATTCATTTTTTACCAATGGTCTCCCTAGCACAGCACCTCAGTAGCAGCACTTAATTCCTTAAAAAAAAGGTTTTCTGAAGCCTGTCTGCCTGTTTTTCTTTATTTCTCCACTTTTCCGTGTGTGTGTGTGTGTGTGTGTGTGTGTGTGTGTGTGTGTGTGTGTGTGTGTGTGTCTGTATTAGGGTTTGTGTTTGCATGAGTGTATATTAGGGTGTGCACCTGCCTGAGCCTACAGAGGCTAGAGGAGGAGGTTGGGCTTCCTATACTCTTGGTCTCTGCCTAATTCCTGGGTCAGGGGTGGCCATTTCTTCTGTGTCCAGCAGGTGGCGAGAAAGCTGTGGATGTGTTCTGTCCAGGGAAGCTTGGCTTGCCTGAAGATGTAACAGGCAACCCACTGCATCATGGGAGATGTCCCTTTCAAGGACCCAAGTACAGGCTGTAATGGAGAGAGAGACTCTAGGCTAAGAGGGATCTGCAACACAGAACTTCTGCAGTCAGTTCCAGAAATTTGATGTCCTGTGGCTCTGGATCTTGGGATAGATTAGATTCCATTTCTCCCTCAGAACTCTCAGCCCCCTACTGAATAAGTGACCTGACAATTACTAGCTGCAGAGCACACCCAACAAACACACACATGAAAAACTGTCTTCGATAAAGAGTTTAAGAAGTAGCAGAGTTGGGACCAAACCCCAGGCTTAGTGACCCCAAAATATGTGATCTCTTCAGCAAGCCGTGGTCCTGGTTCACATAAGCCCTCTGCAGTTGTGTAGTCAGAGTTGAAGGACCTTTGGCATGCGGAGTTTAGACGTTAATGGAGAAGCAGATAGTGTGAGTGCTGACACCTTTTAGGATGGGAAGGCTTCTGCAAGACCACCCCAGGGGCGGTGGAAGCCCAAGGAAGAAATACAATAAAATATGCTATCTTCAGATATAGGCCTGGGCCTGTGCAGGGATATATATCTGACTCAGTCAGAAGATCAGCAGAGACTATCTGGCTGCTGTATCTGTATCTCTAACTGCTTCAGCATCCAGAACCCTTTGCTGCTTGATGAATATTTGACAAAGGGATGATGAAAAAGGAGCCAGGAATCATGGTCAGAAGCCACGTGGGTCAAGGCAGGCTTTTCAGGTAAGTGGAGCCATGGGTGGGCCTTGGAGGGTGAGTTACAAGTTTACCAGGTGGAAAGAGAGCTAAAGGCATTTCAGCTACAAGCAGAGGAAGGAGCGGGTGCACCTTCAAGTAAATCACAGCCCACATTCAATGTGCATCTATTACCTCTAACACACGCACTACACCCAACACATGAGCTCATCAAGTTGCACCTGAACTGAATGTGTCCTCTTCCCCTGTGTCCTGTCAGGGCAGTCATGCCAGGGGAAAGTGATCTAAAAAGTTAGCAAGTGAGCCCTCATCCGACGAAGTCCCCATTTCCCTTACTAGAAGCCTAAGTTGCCCATCTGCTACATCTTTATAGCGCCCTAGGTCCTGCTCATGCATGGTCCTTGGTGGATGCTTCAGTCTCAGCAAACCCCTCTGGGCCCTGGTTACTTGGCCCTGTTGTTTTTCTAGTGGAGCTCCTCTTCCTGCTCCTTTTCTTTTTCCTCCCACTATTCCCCAAGCTCTTTGCACATAGACCAATGTTTGGCTGTCATTCTCAGCATCTGTTTTGAGGTGCTGCTGGGTAGCGCCTCTCAGAGGACACCTCTGTCAGGGTCCTGTGTGCAAATTTGCAGAGTATCCTTCACAGGGTCAAGGGTGGCACTCTCCATTAGAGTGGGTCTTTGGTTGGACAGACATCAGTTACGTGTTCTGTCAGTCTATGTTTTAGCTGCTCTACCTTTGTTCCTGTGCATCTCAAAGGTAGGGTAAATGTTGTGTCAATGCTTTTGTGAGGGAGGTTGTGTTTCCCACCCTTAATAGAAGACTAGTTTAGTTAGAGGATGTCCTTTTCATTCTCTAGGGTCTTTGATACTAGGAGTCTCTGTTTGAATCCCCCTCATATCCTCCTAGGAGCCTACCCTGATTTAGGTATCCAGCTTGTCACAGAGATACCCCGATCCTCTGGTTCTCTATTTTTTCTTTTTTTTAAGTATGGGATTATTTTTTATTTTTATTAATTACACTTTATTCACTTTGTTTCCCATCTGTAGCTCCCTGCTTCTTCTCCTCCCAATCCCACTCCCCTTTCCCTTCTACACCCATGTCCCTCCCCAAGTCCACTGATAGGGGAGGTCTTCCTCTCCTTCCTTCTGATCCTAGTCTATCAGGTCTCATCAGGAACAGATGCGTTGTCTTCCTCAGTGGCCTGATAAAGCTGCTTCCCCCTCAGTTGGAGGTGAATAAAGAGCAGGCTAATCAGTTCATATCAGAGACAATCACTGTTCCCATTAATATGGAACCCACTTGGTCACTGAACTGACATGGGCTACATCTGGGCAGGGGTTCTAGGTTATCTCTATGAATGGTCCTTGGTTGGAGTATCAGTCTCAGAAAAGATCGCTGGGGCCAGAATTTTTGGTTTTATTGCTCTCCTTGGAGCTCCTATCCTCTCCAGGTCTGACTGTCTGCCCCTTCTTTCAAAGGCTTCTCAGAACTCTGCCCAAATTTGGCTATAAGTCTCAGCATCTGCTCTTGATACCCTGCAGGGTAGAGTCTTTCAGAGGGCCTCTATGGTAGGCTCCTGTCCTGTTCCCAGTATTCTCCCTCTTCTGATGTCCATCCTCTTTGCCTTTCTGAATGGGGATTAAGCAACTTAGCCAGAGTCCTCCTTCAAAAATTAGTTTCTTTAGGTAAACAAATTTTAGTATGTTTACCATAAATTATAAATCTAATATCCACTTATGAGGCAGTATATACCCTGTGTGTCTTTCTGCTTCTGGGATTTGTCACTTAGGATGATCTATTCCAGTTCCTACGATTTCCCTACAAATTTTGTGATTTCCTTGTTTTTATTGCTGAATAGTTCTCCACTGTTTAGATGTACCACAATTTATGTATCCATTCCTCAACTGAGGGTTACAGAGAATTCTCAATAGAGGAACATGGAATGGCAGAGAAACACTTAAAGAAATGCTCACCATCCTTAGTCATCAGGGAAATGCAAATCAAAATGGCCCTGAGATTTCACCTTATACCCATCAGAATGGCTAAGATCAAAAACTCAAGTGACAACACATGCTGGAGAGGATGTGGAGAAAGGGGAACCCCACTCCACTGCTGATGGGAATATAAACTTGTACAACCACTTTGGAAATCAATCTGGTGCTTTCTCCGACAATTAGGAATAGCACTTCCTCAAGATCTAGCTATACCACTCCTAGGCACATATCCAAAAGATGCTCAAGTATGCAACAAGGACATTGGCTTAACCATGTTTGTAGCAGCTTTATTTATAATAGCCAGAAGCTGGAAACAACCCAGATGCCCCTCAGTTGAGGAACAGTTGTCTTTTCTCTACTGGCATTCTGTCCTATCTACCTTTCTCTCCCCTGGTCTTATCTCCACCCACTTAACTCTCTGCATTCCCTCTTCTACCTTGTTCCCTCCCTTCAACCACTACCTCTGTCTATTCTACCTCCCCTTCTGAGTGAGATTTATGTATCTTCCCCTGGGGGTTCTTATTGCTTATCTTCTTAGGGTCTGTTCCTTGCAGTGTACTTATCCTGTAGTATATGGCTAAAATCCACTTAAAAGTAGGTACATACCATGTGCATCTTCTGGGTTTCCTCACTCAGGATGATCTTTTCTAGTTCCATCCATTTGCCTGAAAATATCATGATTGCTTTGTTTTTAATAGCTGAGCAGTATTCCATTGTTTAAATGTGCCACCGTTTCTTTATCCATTCTTTGGTTGAGGGACATCAAAGTTGTTTCCAGATTCTGGCTATTACATATAGAGCTTCTATGAGCATAGTTGAGCAAATGACCTGATGTATATAAACAAGAGGTGGATCACCTCTTGTGTATATACCCAGGAGAGGTGTTGCTGGATCTTGAGGAAAAGTTATTCCCAATTTTCTGAGATAGCACCAGATTAATTGCCAACGTGTTTGTACAAGTTTACACTCCCACCAGCAACAGAAGGGTTCCCCTTTCTTCACACTTCCACAAGCAAGAGAAGGGTTCCCCTTTCCTCACACTCCTACCAGCATGTATTGTCACTTGAGATTTTAATCTTACCCATTCTGACTGATGTGAGATGGAATGTCAGAGTCATTTTGATTTGCATTTCCCTGATGACTAAGTAAGTTGAGTATTTCTTTAATTGCTTTTCTGCCATTAGAGATTCTTCTGTTGAGAATTCTCTGTTTAGTTCCGTGCCCCATTTTTTTCACAGCCATAGTATTTTTTGATTTACTTTTTTTTTACATTTTTAATTCTTCTCATTTTTATTAATTACAGTTTAATTCACTTTGTATTCCACCTGTAGGTCCCTCCATATTTCCCTTCCCAAACCACCCTTCTTCACTCTTCTCCACCCATGTCCCTCTCCAAGTCCACTAATAGGGAAGGTACTCCTCCTCTTCCATCTGATCCTACTCTATCAGAAGTGGCTGCATTGTCTTCCTCTGTGGCCTGAAGGGTAGGTGATCAAAGAGCAGGCAAATCATTTTATTTCAGAGACAGCCCCCATTCACATTACAAGGGAGCCCATTTGGACACTGAACTGCTCTGTCATGGGCTACATCTGTGTAGGTGTTCTAGGTTATCTCCATGCATGGTGCTTGTTTGGAGTATCAGTCTCAGAAAAAAGACCCTGGGCCCAGATTTTTGGTTCTGTTGCTCTGCCTGTAGAGCTCCTGTCTTCTTGAGGTCTTACTATGTCACACTTCTTTCATAAGATTCCCTGCACGCTGCCCAAAGTTTGGGTATAAGTCACAGCATCTGATTTGATACCCTACAGGGTAGAGTCTTTTAGAATCCCTCTGTGAAAGGCTCCTGTCCTGTTTCCTGTTTTCTCCCTTCTGTTATCCATTCTTTTGCCTTTCTGAATTAGGTTTTTGCGTTATACCCAGAATCTTCCTTCTTGATGAGCCTCTCAAAACGATGCTAATAATTCACCTTACACCCATCAGAATGGCTAAGAGCAAAAACTCAAGTGACAACACATGCTGGAGAGGATGTGAAGAAAGGGGAACACTTCTTCACTGCTGGTGGGAATGTAAACTTGTACAACCACTTTGGAAATCAATCAGGTGCTTTCTCAGACAATTAGGAATAGTACTACCTGAAGATCGAGCTATACCACTCCTAGGCATATATCCAAAAGATGCTCAAGTATAGAATAAGGGTGTTTGCTCAATCATGCTTGTAGCAGCTTTATTTGCAGTAGCCAGAAGCTGGAAACAACCCGGATGTCCCTCCATTGATGAATGGATACCGAAATTGTGTTACATTTACAAAATGGAATACTACTCAGCAATTAAAAACAAGTAAATCATGAAATTTTCAGGCAAATGGTGGGACCTAGATGAGATCATCCCGAGTGAGGTATCCCAGAAGCAGAAAGACACACAAAGTATATACTCAATTAAGTGGATATTAGTCATATAATATAGGATAAACATACTAAAATCTGTTCACTAATGAACCTAATCAAGAAGGAGGACTCTGTGGCCCATTTTTTTTATTTTTATTTTTTTAGTATTACTCACAGGTTATTTACTTTGTATTCCAGCCGTAGCCCCCTCCCTCATTCCTTCCCAATCCCAACCTCTCTCCCTCATCTCCTCCTTGTTCCTTTCCAAGTCGACTGCTAGGGAAGGAGCTCCTCCCCTTCCATCTGACCCTAGCTTATCAGGTATCTTCAGGACTGGCTGCAGTGTCCTCCTCTGTGGCCTATCAAGGCTACTCTTCCTACAAGAGTGTTTTAAACAAAAGGAATTGTGAGAGAGTTTAATAGAATGTTCATTGAACAGTGAACACAGTGGAGCTGAGATAAGCACAGGACTAAAGACCTATTCTTCACCATCTTTTTATTTTATTAAACTAATTTTATTTTTTTAATTTCTTTTTTCCTTTATTAATTACACTTTTTTTCATTTTGTATCTCCCCCTGTGGTTCCCTCCTTCCTCCCGTCCCAATCCCTCCCTTCCTCCACCCTCTGCATGCATGCCCCTCTCCAAGTCCACTGATAGGGAAGGACTTCTTTTCCTTCCTTCTGATCATGGTCAATTAGGTCTCATCAGGAGTGGCTGCCTTGTCTTCTTCTGTGGCCTGCTAATGCTGCTTCCCCCTCAGGGGGAGGTAATTAAAGAGCAGGTCAATCAGTTCATGTCAGAGACAGTCCCTGTTCCTATTACAATGGAACCCACTTGGATATTGAACTGCCATGGGCTACATCTGAGCAAGGGTCTTAGGTTATCTCCATGCATAGTCCTTGGTAGGAATATCACTCTCAGGAAAGACCCCTGTGTGATTTTTTTTTGGTTCTGTTACTCTCCTTGTGGAGTTCTTGTTCTCTCCAGATCTTACTATTTCCCACTTCTTTCAAAAGATTCCCTGCACTCTGCCCAAAGGTTGCCCATAAGTCTCAGCATCTACATTGATAGTCTGCAGAGCAGAGCTTTTCAGAGGTCCTCTGTGTCAGGCTCCTAACTTGTTCCCTCTTTTCTCCTTCTTCTGGTGTCCATCCTCTTTGCCTTTCTGGATAGGAATTTTGCATTTTAGCAAGAGTCCTCCCTCTTGATTAGTTTCTTTAGGTGTACAGATTTTTGTAGGTTTATCCTATATTATATGTCTATATGAGTGAGTATATACCATGTACATCTTTCTGCTTCTGGGATAGCTCACTCAGGATGATCTTTTTCAGATCTACTAAAATTTTTCTACATGTAGACATCTAGTTAGACCAGCAATATTTGATGAAGACGCTGTCTTTTTCCACTGTATGGTTTTGTCTCCTTTATAAAAAATCAAGTTACCGTAAGTATGTGGGTTTATTTCTGGGTCATCGATTTGATTCCATTGATCAACCAGTCTATTTCTGTGCCAGTACCATGCAGGTTTTATTACTGTTGTTCTATAGAATAGCTTATTGTCAAGGATGGAGATAACTCCATAAGTTCTTTTATTGTATAGGATTTTTTTTACACCTATTTGGGGTTTTGTTTTGTTTTGTTTTTCCATATAATGATTAGAATTGTTCTTTCATGGTCTGTATTTGCATTTTTTAAAATTTTATTTTATTTTATTAATTACACTTTATTCACTTTGTATCTCCCCATGAGCCCCTCCTTCCTCCTTTCCCGGTCCCACCCTCCCTCGCCCTTCTTCACGCATGCCCCTCCCAAGTCCCCTGATAGGGGAGGTCCTCCTCTCCTTCCTTCTGATCTTAGTCTTTCAGATCACATCAGGAGTGGCTGCACTGTCATCTTCTGTGGCCTGGTAAGGCTGCTCCCCCCTCAGGGGGAGGTGATCAAAGAGCAGGCCAATCAGATTTTGTCAGAGACAGTCCCTCTTCCCATTACTATGGAACCCACTTGGACACTGAACTGCAATGGGGTACATCTGTGCATGCGTTTTAGGGTTATCTCTATGCATGGTACTTGATTGAAGTATGAGTCTCTGGAAAGGCCCCTGTGTTCAAATTTTCTGGTTCTGTTGCTCTCCTTGTGGAGTTTCTGTTCTCTCCAGATCTTACTATTTTCCACTTCTTAATAAGATTCCATACACTCTGCCCAACAGTTGGCCATAAGTCTCAGCATCTGTTTTGATAGTCTGCAGGGCAGAGCTTTTCAGAGGCCCTCTGTGGCAGGTTCCTAGGTTGTTTCCTGTTTTCTTCTTCTTCTTATGTCCATCCTCTTTGTCTTTCAGGATGGGTATTGAGCGTTTTATTTAGGGTCCTCTCTTTTGCTAAGTTTGTTTAGACATACAGATTTTAGTGGGATTATCCTATGTTGTATGTATATATGAGTGAGTATATACCGTGTGTGTCTCTTTGCTTCTGGGACAACTCACTCAGGATGATCCTTTCCAGGTCCCACCATTTACCTGCAAATTTCATGATTTCCTTGTTTTTCATGGCTGAGTAATACACCGTTGTATAGATGAACCACAGTTTCTGCATCCATTCTTCAGTTGAGGGGCATCTGGGCTGTTTCCAGCTTCTAGCTATTACAAATAAAT
>REGO01001224.1:129479-141924 GCA_010120015.1 Rhombomys opimus
TGGTTATGCTTACCTCTGTAGTTCCTGTTTTCTTCCCTAAATTCTTCCTCTCCATTATTTCCTCCATTTGTGTTTTCTTTAATTTTTCCAGTTCTATCTTCAGGTCTTGAGTTGTTTTGTTTACTTCCTTCACCTTTCTGATTGTATTTTCCTCTTTTTCTTTTAGTTCCTTCAACTCTGTTTCTTTTATTTCTTTCTGTGATTTAATTATTTCTTCTCTGAAGGCTGCAAACTCTTTGGCTGCATCTTCCTGTATTTCTTCACGGATGGCCATAATCTGCTTGTCTTTAATTCCTCCATTTCTTTATGGATAGCCATGATCTGTTTGGTTTTATCTTCCTCTAATTCTTTAAGGATTTTATTTGTTTCCTCTATTATCCTCTTCATCAGCATAGATGTAAGGTCATCTTCTTGATTGATTTTCTATTATGCTGCGTTGTCCAGGACTGTATGCCCCTGGATGCCTGAGTTCTGGAGATGCCTTATTGCTCTGTCTTTTGTTGGTTGAGCTTTTACACTGACCTCTACCCATTGGGCTATTTTAGGTGTCTGCTGTTAGTTTCTGTGCTTCCTGGAGTCCTGAGGTAGGGAGAATCCCCTTGTCTGGAAGATGATTTTTCCTGAAGGAGTCCTCTTCTGCTGTTTGGTTATGGTCACCATATGGCCAGTGTTTCTCAGGAATTGCCACTGCTCACCTCAGGTGTATAGCCCTGAGTAGTAGCTGTGGTCTTTGTGAGGCGGGGGCAGGGGCGGGGGCTCTCCTCTTACCCATAGAAGTTCTCAAGACAGCTGCCCCACTGCTGGGTTTCTCGTTATAAATTTAGTGAGCTGCTGCTGTTGTTACAGTTTTCCAGGTACAGTCCTCTTGAAGAACCTGCTGATTCCCTAGCTGTGGGGTTTTCTCCCAACAGGGAAACTCAGTCTGTTATCCTGGGGTACACAGTTCTGTTCAGGAAAGTGAGAGGAGTGCCCAGCAAGTCTCTGGGCCAAAGGCTGAGTGCTCTGCTTTGGGCCTGGAGAATGTGCACGTGGGTAGATTTGGCTCCTGGGGGCGCTGCTCTGTTCTGGAGGCTGAAGGACCAGGGATTCCACAGTTTTGTCAGTCTAGCTAGGGATAACTGGTTGATCCTTGGCACAATATCTGTGGGCTGCTGTAATGGCTCTCTGGCTTTTGTAGGTCTGAGGATGCAGCTGTGTGCCCCAGTGCCCTAGGGGTACTCAATAATGGCAGCTGAGCACAGCGCTCCTGCCTGCATTAGAAAGCTAGAGCCTAGAGTCTGCATGTATCCAGAAAGTCTTTTGGTGCTGGGTGTCCTGAGCATTACACCCGATGACCCCCCCTGCCCCACTGTGGGGTTTCCTCCTGCCAGGGACACCCAGTCTTTGCTTTGGGGACCACCGTTCTGTCTGGGGTGGTGAGCAGAACCCACAGGCACAGACGCCTGCCCGTGGCTCCAGCTTTCTGGCCTTTGGGAGCCTGGGCATCTGCCTAAACTGGATAATTTTCCCGAGACCTTTTCGGGGTAGTGGTATCAGCTGAGTGCTCTGAGATCAGACCAGCCATTTCCCTCCGTGTGGGTTTGCACCTGACAGTGAAACTCAGTCTCTTGTGCCCTGGGATCCACAGTTCTATCTGAGGTGGCATATCAGGCGCGCAGGCAGGGCTCTGTGCAAATGCCTGGGTCCCCGGCTCTGGCTCCGGGCTGACTCCTGGGGTGCCCGTGGAATCCAAGTCTTTTCCAGGGGATGTCTGGGTGACCTAAGGTCAGTCCCAATCGTTTCCTGCTCCATGGGGTTATCTCTCGACTGGAAAATCCAGTCTGTGATGTTGTGGGCCCACAGTTCAGTCTGGGACAGTGACCAGATCATGCTGGCTTGTAGCTCTGGGCTGGCGCTGAAACCAACTGGCCCTGGGCTTTTTTTGCATGGTAGACTTTTGATGACAGCTTCTATTTCCTTAGGGGATATAGGACTATTTAATTTGTTTACCTGGTCTTGATTCAGCTTTGGCATGTAGAATTGGTCAAGAAAATTGTCCATTTCATTTAGATTTTCAAATTTTGTGGCATATAGACTTTTGAAGTAAGACCTAAGTATTGTTTGGATTTCTTCAGTGTCTGTGGTTATGTCCACCTTTTCATTTCTGATTTTGTTCATTTGGATAGTTTCTCTCTGCCTTTTAGTTAGTTTGGCTAAGGGTTTGTCTATCTTGTTGATTTTCTCAAAGAACCAGCTCTTGGTTTCACTGATTCTTTGAATTGTTTTATTTGTTTCTAATTGATTGATTTCAGCCCTGAGTTTGACTATTTCCAGGCATCTATTCCTCTTTGCTGTGTATGCTTCTTTTTTCTCTAGGGCTTTTAAGTGAGCCATTAGGTTGCTTGCTTGCATGAGACATTTCAAATTTCTTTTGAAGGCACTTAGTGCTATGAACTTTCCTCTTAGCACTGCTTTCATTGTGTCCCACAATTTTAGGTATGTTGTGTCTTCATTTTCATTGTGTTCTACGAAGATTTTAATTTCTTTCTTTACTTCTTCTCTGACCCCGCTGTCATTTAGAAGCAAGTTCTTCAGTTTCCATATATATGTAGGCCTTTTGCTACTTTTGTCATTGAGGTCCAGTTTTAGTCCATGGCGATCAGATAGGATACAAGGGATTATTTCAATCTTCTTGTATCTGTTTAGACTTGCTTTGTGACCAACTATATGGTCTATTTTGGAGAAGGTCCCATGAGGTGCTGAGAAGAAGGTAAATTCTTTTGAGTTTGGGTGAAAGGTTCTGTAGATATCTGTATGTCTGTGAGGTCCATTTGATTCATGACCTCTCTCAGAGTTATTGTTACTTTGTTTAATTTCTGTTTTGTTGACCTGTGCTTTGTTGATAGTGGAGTGTTGAAGTCTCCCACTATTAATGTGTGGGGGTCTATATGTGGTTTAAGTTTTATTAAAGTTTCTTTCACAAATGTGGGTGCCCTTGCATTTGGGGCATAGATGTTCAGGATTGTGATATCTTCCTAGTGCATTTTTCCCTTGATGAGTATGAAGTGTCTTTCTCTATTTCTTTTGACTGATTTACATAATAAATCTACTTTATTAGATATTAGAATGGCTACCCCTGCTTGCTTCTTGGGTCCATTTGCTTGGAAAACCATCTTCCAGCCCTTTACTCTCAGGTAATGTCTATCTTTGTGATTTTAGTGTATTTCTTGTATGCAACAGATTGCTGGATCTTATTTATGCATCCATTCTGTCAGACTGTGTCTTTTTATTGGAGAAATTGAGTCCATTGATGTTGAGGGAGATGAATGACCAGTGGCTGTTAGATCCTTTGATATTGATGTTGGCCATGGTAGTCTGTTTGTATGTTTGGCTACTTTTGTTTTGCTGTAGTGAGGTTATTTATTTCCTGTGATTTCTTGAAAGTAGTTAGTTTTCTTGGGTTGTATTTTTCCTTCTAGTATCTTCTGTAATGCTGGATTTGTGTGTAGGTATTGTTGAAATTTGTTTTTGTCATTGAATATCTTGTTTTCTCTGTCTATGAGGACTGAGAGTTTTGCTGGGTACAGTAGCCTAGGCTGACATCTGTGTTCTCTTAGGGCTGCATGATATTGGTCCAGGCTCTTCTGGCTTTCATAGTTTCTGTTGAGAAGTCAGGTGTGATTCTGATCGGTTTGCCATTATAAGTTACTTGGCCTTTTTTCCTTGTAGCTTTTCGTATTTTTTCTTTGTTCTGCATACTTACTGTTTTGATTATTATGTGGTGGGCGGATTTTCTTTTCTGGTCTAATTTATTAGGTGTTCTGTAGGCCTCTTGTATTCTTATAGGCCTCTCCTTTAAGTTGGGGAAAATTTTTTAAATGATTTTGTTGAAAATATTTTCTGGGCCTTGGAGGAGGGAATCTTCTTTTTCCTATATTCCTATTATTCTTATGTTTTGTCTTTTTATGTTGTCTTGGATTTCTTGGATGGTTTGTGTCAGGAATTTTTTAGATTTATTATTTTCTTTGACGGATACATTGATTTCTTCCAATGTATCTTCCACACCTGAGATTCTTTCTTCCATCGCTTGTAGTCTGTTGGTTATGCTTACCTCTGTAGTTCATGTTTTCTTTCCTAGGTTCTCCCTCTTTGTGATTTCCTCTGTTTGTGTTTTCTTTAATTCTTCCAATTCTATCTTCAGATCTTGAACTGTTTTGTTGATTTCCTTCACCTGTCTGACTGTATTTTCCTGTTGTTTTTTTTTTTTTTTTCAATTCCTTTAGCTGTTTGTTTGAACATTCCTCTGTTTCTTTTATTTCTTTCAGTGACACAAACTGTTTGGCTGCATCTTCCTGTATTCCTTTATGGATGACCATAATCTCTTTTATCATATCTTCCCCTAATTCTTTACACATTTTATTTACTTCCTCCATTTACCTCTTCATAAGCATAGATGTAAGGTCATCTTCTTTAATTTCACTTATGTTAGGGTGTCCAGGGCTACTTGCCCCTAGATAACTGGGTTCTGGGGATGCCATATTGTTTTGCTTTTTGTTTGTGCTTTTTCGCTGGCCTCTACCCATCTCTCTGTCTCAGGTGTTGTCTGTTAATTTCTGGTGCCTGCTGAGTCCTTGGGGGGGGGTGAATCCACTTGGCGGGGTTCTGAAGTTCTCCTCTGCTTTTTGGGTATGGTCAACTGAATAGTGGTGCTTCTCAGGAATTGTCACAGTTCACTTCAGGTGTATGGACCTGTATGGTAACTATGGTATTCAGGAAGGCTCTCCTCTCATCAGGAGAGGTCCTGGTGATGGCTGCCCTGCTACTGGGTTTCTTGCTCTGAATTTAGTGAGCAGCAGCTGTTGCTCTTAAGGTGTAATTGTTGGGTGCAGCCCTCTTGAAAAACCAGGGATTCCCACAGTTTTGTCAGTCTAGCTAGGGATAACTGGTTGATCCTTGGTGCAGTATCTGAGGGCTGCTCTAATGGCTCTCTGGCTTTTGTAGGTCTGAGAATGCAGCTGTGTGCCCCAATGCCCTGTCGGTACTCAATAATGGTGGGTGAGCACGGTGCTCCTGCCTGCAGTAGAAGGCTAGATAGAGCCTATAGTCTGCGTGGATCCAGAAAGTCATTTGGTGCTGGGTGTCCTGAACATTAGCCCTGATGATCCCCACGGTGTGGGGTTTCCTCCTGACAGGGACACCCAGTCTTTGCTTTGGGGATAGCCTTTCTGTCTGTGATGGCGAGTAGAGCCTGCAGGCACAGACTTACGTGGCTCTGTATTTCTGGGGTTTGGGTGCCTGGGCGTCTGCCGAAACTGCGTAACTTTTCCAGAGACTTTTTTGGAGTGGTGGTATCAGCTTAGTGCTCTGAGATCAGACCAGCCGTTCCCCTCCCTATGGGTTTGCACCCGACAGTGAAACTCAGTCTCTGGTGCCCTGGGGCCCACAGTTCTGTCTGGGGCAGCGAATCAGGCACACAGGCAGGGCTCTGTGCTGGCGCCTGGATCTCTGGCTCTGGCTCTGGGCTGGCTCTTGGGTCACCCTCGGAACCCAAGTCTTTTCCAGGGGATGTCTGGGTGACCTAAGGTCAGTCCCAATCGTTTCCTGCACCGTGGGGTTATCTCTCGACTGGAAATTCCAGTCTCTGATGTTGTGGTGCCCAGAGTTCAGTCTGGGACAGTGACCGGAGCACACTGGTGGGTGGCTCTGGGCTGGCGACCAAGCACCAGGTAGAACCAGGATCTCTTCCAAGGTTTAGCTGGGTGAGTTAAAGTTGATTGAATCCCCCACCGTGGGGTATCCTCTCACCTGGGAAACACAATCATTTGTGGTTTATGGCAGCGAGTTCTGACTGCTGGTCACCATGCCAATCATGCTGTGCTGCTGGTCAGAAAGAGAGTCGTCCCGGCACGGCCACTCTTTAATTTCAATATACTTATGAAATCAAGAAAGGCATTGAAAAAAATGTATATCCTAAAAGGCTGTGTAATCAATGATTAAAGTTTTTGAGGAAACTTATTTTGTGTATAAATAAAGCCTGTAAGAGACACGTTGTCAGAGTAGGCAAAGCCATAGTGAGATGTGCTTCCTTTCTGTCCCATCTCTCATAAAAGGAAACTAAATGGTGTCCCACATCTGATTCTTCCCTTGCCATTCTTGCATCCACCCACATCAAGCCCTGTCCTCACCCGGGGCTGGACCCCAATACCTTAGAGCTATCATTTCTATAGGTTATCATCCTATCTTGTCATAATCTTGTTCCCTACCATTAGTCGGCATATTCTATATGACTGCTGGGAAAGCAGATGATGGTGACCTTGTAACACTGGCTCGCCCCTCCTCCACTCTGGAGGCATGGTTGGTTCTGTTTAACTGTTTCTCTAAACTTGACTGCAAGTATGGAGGTGTTAAAGGAGGAAGAAGTGGGGCACAGAAGATTCTTTCCTAAGAGGTCAGAGGTAAGTCCTGACCTTAATTCCCTGCGACTTTGCAGGTGAAGTGGGTATTGAGCTTGGGTTATATATTTGGTGGGGTTTTGAAATTGAATGACGGAGTGGGTGGGTGATGTTTGCCTGTACATCCATACTTGAGGATCTACCTGAAAGGCTGGCAATGGAAAAGGTGTGTCAGGTTGTGTGCTTTAGAGGAGAAGAAGAAAGGGAACAACTAGTGAGTCTTCAGTTAAAAGAATGTGGGGAGCAAAAGAAACAGAGGCTCCCACTTTGGATAGGAGGTCCCTTCCCAGCAATGGGATGGGACAGATTGGTACCACTAGGAAAGAATGAGTTAGAGGAATACCCCTAAATATCCAGGAAGTGGTGGGGTGGTGAGCCTGGTAAGGCTGTCCTCCTACACTGACAACAGAGGAACAGGAAGTACAGGTGGGTCTCCAGAATTTTGTCAGGACAAAAAAAGTGGCTCTGGTAGCTTAATTGCCCGAGGCTCCCTGTTGGAGATGGCGATAAGGGAGCACGGGGCCCCCTCAGTCGTCCATGATTAGACCAAGGAGGTCAGCTGAGGGGTGATCTGGACTTGATGTCTCTATGCCTCCAGGGAACTGGGGGCAATCAACACCTGGTTGAGGCTGTAGTTTGCCTAGTCTGGATAGGCATTCTGAGCTAGGCATTAAAGGCAGAACGCCCTCTTTCCCAGCAGGGCCTCTTGCTCTCTGACTGACTTCATCTGGAGAGTGCTTTTAGACTAGCTGCCCCTACTAACCATATTTGATATATGGCCTCTGACACAGCTCCCTGCTAGCTCCCTTCTCTCTACACCTGTATGATAATTAGGCAGTGTGTTTTCATCTATATAATAGGAGAGTCCTGTTTAATGCAAATCAAGCATCCTTGGAGTGCCTAGTTCCAACCAATTATGTACACCTATTCTTGGAACCTCCACCCACTCCCTAAGGGGTCTATAAGCTTTGCTCTCTGGAATTAAAGTTGAATTAGTTTCCTGCTGTTTCCCGGGGTGTGTGATCCCTGTAAGGTGCTTGCCAGCCACCACAAGCAAGCTTCTCTAGTGCCCCTCCTGACTTCATGGCTGCAGGCTGACTGCCCTCAGGCAGGAGAAGAACCAACAGACACCTCAATACCCTTCTTGATGGCATGTTGGATGTGGTGGGGAGGGGAATTACAAGGATTTGGACACTCCTGAACCCAGTGACCCTCCTCACCACATTTAAAACAGGTATGTGAAGGTTCTCAATGTTTGGGAGGCCAGAGAGCCTGGGCTTTTGCTTTGACTGGCTGAAAGGCCTTAGCCATCATTTGATATTTTTGTTTGGGGGTGTTTTCATCTTTCACATGCTACACCTAAAGGTCATGGTAAAGATTTCTGCCCGAGGAGTCACAGGTCCTTTCTCTAGACTTTGAAACTCTGAAAAAAAGAAATTGCTCATAAGGAATTGTTTTCCACCTGGTGTCTCATGATCAAGATTAGTATATTGTAGGAGAGCCTTTGTTAGACAGTCTACAAATTGAGAAGAATTTTCATTTTTACCCTGGATGACTTCGACTTCTCAGATTTTTTTCATAATGTACTGCCTTAAGGTAAGGGCAAGCTTTCAGAGACCTACCAGGAGGTAGGTTATGACTTGATTCCTAGCTAGGATGCCCCCTAGAGTATTGTAATCCCATTCAGGGTCCTGGTAGGGGACTTCCCTAGTCCCAGCTGGGTAGGTGTCATCTGTCTGATGGATTTCATCTGCATAAACACTAGCTGGCCCCAGACATACCTGCACTCTTCTGGGATATCATGGGTGAGGATCATATAAATATCATACAAGTAAGGTTATCAGACTGGGTAATGTACTGGAATTCGTTAATAAAGGTGGAGGAATTTGCAGTATATGAACCCAGTCTTTCTTTCTATTTGTGAAAGTTCAGTGAAGGAGAGGATGTATACCCTGACTAAGAGGTCGACTCCAGCAGCCTTCCACAAAGGGAGACCTGTGGCTAGTTTAGGCTGGGTAGGGAGAGGTAATGAGGGTACCATGGAAGAACAGGCATGAGTGGCAGGGGACCAGAAGCTGTTGGTGAGATTAAAGTGGGTGCTAGTGAGAGCTGACTTGGGTGACTGTTCACTGAAAAAAGGAAGCCCCGAGGAGCCAAGAAGGAGAGGAAGCTACTTATCTGGATCAAAAGTAATGGGAAGATTCATCTTGTTCGGGCTTCATAGCTAGAAAGAACTGAATGGGAAGACAAAAAAGTACAGAGAGCAGGCTTGCAGTGAAGATGAAAACTTGAACATAGAAAATCTCATCCCATTTTCCTGATCACTCACAGTAGATGTAAAGGTCCTGAATAATACTGGGATCTAGAACTCCATTACTGGTCAGACAACCTTCTTGCTCAGATGGAAGGATGTCCTGGGACTCATGGGCCTAATAGCCACACAGATCTGAGGGAAGAAGGTATCGCCAGTGAAAGTGTTACAGCTCTGAGGAAAGGTATCCTAGGACTTGGGAGCCCAGGAACCACACAGCTCTGAGGTAAAACAGTATCTTAATGGAAGGGTGTCCTGAGACATGAAATTCCAAAGAACAAATAGCTCTGAAATGAGGCAGTGTCCCAAGGGTAGGGCATCCTAAGATATGAGAGTCCAGGAACCACACGTGTCTTAAAGGAAACTCCCAGGGCAGGGGATCTCCACCTGAGCTCAGGAGCCGAGGAGCTCAGCCAAGCTCCTTCTTCAGCATCTTCTCTCCTTTGCTTCTTTTCTTTTTTGCTTCTTCCAGTGAGAGTATTACACCAAGTAAATTTCGTATAAGAGATTTATTGGAGAGACGAATGCAGGAGGACGAATTCTCTGTTCCTGGGAAAAGGCAGCAAGGAACTGAGCAGACACAGCCTTTATATACGATTTCTGAGGGGGCTGGGTTTGCTAGGGCAGAGATTTCCAGAGTGGGAATTGGTGGTATTTCAAGTCCTGAGCTTAAGACAGCTCAGGGAATGGTGAGCGTTCCTGTTCAGTGATTGGTAGATTCTTCTGCTCAGGGATTGGTCAGTTTTTGTTTAGACTTTTCACCTAAAATTAGCATAGTCTGTGATGGGTCCTATTGAGAGCTTAGAGATCACCTTTGTGACAGTTACAGAGGCTGGAAATAGTGCTATAACAGTTAGAGGTCTGATGAAGGGGTATCTGATGAAGGGCTGCCTCCTAGATATCCTCAGGCATGGGTGTGGTCACTTTTACAAAGTCTACAAAGTTTGCAAGGTTTACAAAGGGAGTCCACAGGAGGGAACCTTTCTCTGCAGCATGAATAGTTGACAGGCACTGGAGAGGAGGTACTGCCATCATGGACAGCTCCTGTGACAGCAATAGGCTGACACAGGAAGTGTCATTTCATGGACAGCTCCTGTGATAGCAGTAGGCTGAGACAGGAAATGGACAGCTCCTGTGATGACATTAGGCAGGGGCAGGAAAGGTCACCCGGAAGATCTGCTGAAGATGAGTAGCTGCTCTGACAGGAGCCACCATTTTGACTGCTGCTGTAGTGGTGGTGCAGCCTGGCCAGGGAAAGAGGGGCCTTACAGCACTGGTGATGCACAGGGACTACAGCAATGAAGATAAGAAAGGAAGAAGTGTAGCAGGGATGAGGCTCCTGAGCTCAGGTCTCCATGGTGGCAGTATTGGCCCCACAGGTGAGGAGCCAATGCCATCCTCTCCATTGAGGCTTTACATGCTGACACTGAGTCATGAAGAAGACCTGCTCCATGCTGTGTACAGAAAAGTCCTGTGTGATATGAAGGCAGCTGTTATTCATCTACCTCCTCATGTGATTGTGACCCTGTTACGTCATCAGCCCCTTTCAATGCTTCTCTCAGGAAGCTATGTTACCTCAAAATGGCCTCCATCTCTGCTGTTCTGCATATGAGGTCAGTGTGACCAGTGGTCACAACTTTTCTCTTAGGTCACCACAACTACCTGTTCTAACTGCTTTCTTGGGTGACTTTCTTGGGTGACTGCTTTCAGGGGACTCTTGAGTGCCCTGTACCTTTGTCTCCCTGGCCTACCCTACTTGTATTCTGTCAGTGCCTCTGTACCAACTCTTTTGCCTGCCCACCCTGCTGCCTCTGACCTTTCCCTCAGCGCTATCACCCCTTCAATTCTGCCCATTTCATTGCTTTACCTAAAAGGCCCTGCTCATCTTTAGCTTGGCCCACTTGGCCTCACCAGCCCTTCTTTCAGCCCATCCTTTCCTCTTCCCACCTCTTCTACCCTGACAATCCCTTCTTTCTCACTTTTTATCCCCTCCTTTTCCCCAAGCCTGTCTGTCCTACAGCTCTGCTCAGTACTTCTTCCTGTGCCTCCCAGCATTTCAGTCAGCACTTCAGTGCCACATAACCCTTAAGTCCTTAAACTAACTCAGGTCTTTCATCCCCATCCCTTCATCTCTACTTCACCTGACAGGGCTCTGCCTCACCTCTTCTACTCATCTCCCTGTCACTGGTTCTGTCTACTCACTCATCCTGCCGAGTATCCATTTTGAAAACTCTTTTTTGTCTCCTTTACACCATGTTGCTGGACCCAATTAGATACCCATCAAGCACAGCTCAGCTCAGCCAGGACTTTCCTGCTTCCCCTTCAGTCATCCAACAAGCCCACCTGTGCATGTGACCCTCTCACACACCTGGCTCCCTGGGAGCTCCTTCCAGAAAGAAGACACAGGGCAAGTGTCGTGAGATTTCCCATGGCTGAGAGAACCTAGCCTATGGGAAATCTTGGGCTCCCATATCAAAACTTGGGGCTACCCTCTGAGCTCTGATTAATCTGTCCCATTTGAAAAATGTACCTGCTGGCAGTACAGGCCTTCTCATAATGTTTTTTGGGTAACCTCTGTCCATCCTCTTGTAGCACAGACTCAACACTGGGAATCAAATAGCAGGTGGGTACTCTCAGAAGCACAGGAAACTGACTTGAGGTCCTGGGAAAGGAAAGCCCCAGGGCCAAGCTCAATAAGCAGAAGTTGGACCACACCATGTGGGCCTCATACCAAGCCCCTGCCCGAACAGTCCTCGCTGGACACTGCCTCTGTGAGTGGACACTAAGCCTTCTGCTGTCCCTCTGTCACTCTCAGATTCTCAACGTCTAGAAAGGGTCTGATTGACCAGGTGTAGGGGTCGGGAAATGCCTCACATTGTGCTGGGTCTAAAAGGAGTGGAAAGTTTGTAAAGCAAGGAGAAGAGGGCATTCCAAATAAAAGGAACAGCATGTGCATCAGCAGAAAATATCTCAGAACAAAGTATTCCATGCTATGCTGGGTATTTGTCTGGTACAGCAATTCAGTATCCTCACCCTACTAAGTGAATATTACAGAATTTCTGGAAATTTTGTTGAATTAGTGTGGTGGGTTGGACTGGTATTATGTATTCTAATGGTAATTACTTGCCCTCAAGATCTAGTTGCTGCCCAGATGAACACATTCTCACATACAGCTGTCCTTGTTGTATAAACCTTGAACAAAAAATTATTTCTGTTTGACCAATAAAAAGCCTAAATTCACTGTTGTATTTTAGAATTCACCTGTTTTTGTGATTAATTGCCTTTTTTATTATGAAATAATTCCTTTTTCTCAGAAACATAAAGCTGAGACCAGACGATAATCGTATGGACCCTGATGGAATTCATCCATGAGTTGTATGTGTAAATATGTCCATCTCTTTTTGTTGTTGTTGTTGTTTTGTTTTTTTGTACATACATTATGTGAGCGGATGTCAATTCTCTGTCTGAATGTAAGGAGCTTTATTTGTATGTTCCATTGAATGTGTGTAGAAATATGTACAGATCTATATATCTGATTGTTTGTCTACATGTACATATGAACTGATACTATGGAGCTAGTAGCCTAAACTTGCTGCAGTTATTGCAGAGGAGATGATAGCTAAATTCAACATCATCATCATCATCATCATCATATGTAAGCTTGTGGGAATTTGTTGAAGTTAAGGTTTTTAATTTCATCCAC
>REGO01001225.1:0-14198 GCA_010120015.1 Rhombomys opimus
GACACTGCTATTAAATGAAGCTTTATGTCTACATGTTATTAGTCATGGAGATCCATGAGGAATCAAAAGCAAAACTGGCCTTTGTTCCTGGCTCTCCTCCATGACTAAGAGTTTTTTGCTGAGATATACGCATGTTGAATGCAGGCCATAGGAAAGCCATCTTGGCTGCCAAGGAACTCTTTCCCTGCTGAGTTGCTCTCCTAGTGTTGGCAGCTGCTGTGCCAGCTGTTGAGAGGAGGAGACAAATCAGAGGTTCACCCAGAACCTAGTGTGGGTTGAGCCTATGGATGGACGAGGCACTTCAGGGCCTATTTCAACCTGTCCCAACATGGAGACACACTGCTGAGCTTGTCCCCACATGCTCTCTCAGCACTGTATACTGAACATTCCCTGGCACCCCGTGTCTGTCCCCAACTTAGGGCCCCCACACCACAGCAAGAGCCTCTTAGGTGGGTCTTCCAGTATGATAGGCCCATGAAATGCAGTACACACTCACTCACATGTGGGACACTGACTGAGGGCAGGAGAGAGGCTCTTAGACCTGTGTCCATGAGCTACATGTCCAAATACCTCCACAAATGGGGCAGACCCTCCTCTGTTTCCTCAGCATCTGAGCCTTGCCCACCCTTTTCCTCTGCCTAGACTCTGGGTGTCTTCCCCATGGGGCAGCTGCCAGAGACTTGCCCTCCAGGCCTGTGGCTCTGCTTTCTCCCTGTGTCCTAGGGCTACACCGTGCTCAACAGTGGATTAGCTCATCCTAGGTGTGTGGTCTCATGGCCCTGACACCCATCCTTCTGCCTTCTCCCTGTTCCGTATCTCTGAACCCTGGAATCTTCCTGGTTCTGGTCTTGAGGTTCTTAGAGTTGTTCTTGTAGAAATAGTTACCAGGATCAAAGCAGACTCCTGGGAAGTTACCAGTGACCTTGAGCAGAGGTGAGAGGCCAGGCCTGGCAGATGTAATTGTTGTGGGTGTAGACATATTTTTGTTTTGATTCCAGGTCTCGTATATGGGACTGATACAGATTGTGCACAGCTGCAAAGCATTTGCCTCACACAGGCTCTGAGAAGGCCACTTTGCCAGCTGCAGTTTATTCTCTGGAGAGAGAATATTGGCAAGATCCCAGAGAGAAAAATGGGTCCAAGGGAGAAGAAGGCTGCTGGTGCTTCCCCTCTGCTGCTCCTGGATGCGAAGTTGGGAGATGGTCCTGAAAATATGGCCCCCCTCCCCACTAATCTTTCTCTTTTACCTGGTACTGGGGTTTCAGAAGGTTTTACAATGGAGAAGGGAAAAGAGACATAAGAAATATACATAAAATAGAGTTTTAAACTAGCACTAACAGGCAATGTCCCTCAGCCACCATTCCCTGTGGTGATCAGGACTGATCAGAGTGCTCTCAGCTGCCAGCTGATCTCATCCATCACTGTCTGCACTCCGTGTTTGGGCCTTATTTGTAGAACTCCTGATGGGGTCCTATTAGAACACACTGACCACAGATACTGTTCCCCGCATTCAGAAGCATGACTGGAGTGCAGGGCCTGCAAGTGGCAGCCACTGTAGACCCAGAGCCTCAGGCTGTCCTCGAGGATCTGTAAGATGGAGGGGGAGGAGGTCCTCTCCTGTTAGTGGACTGGGAAAGGGGCAGGGAGAAGATGAGGGAGGAAGTGTGGGATTGAGAGGGAATGAGGGAGAGGACTACGGCTAGGATAAAAAGTAAATAACCTTTGATTAATGTAAAAAATAAAAAATGTAACTAATAATAAAAATTAATTTAAAAAATATTATTTACATTAAAAAAAAAGTGAGGTTGAGCTACCTCTGTCTGCCTCCTCGAGGGCCAAGGACTGGAGGACAGGGAGTGGGCAGATGGGCCTGAGGTTTGGAACAGGCAGGTGCTGTGTCTGTGTCTGCGTGGAGCTGGGTGTGAGGGCTGTGAGTGTGAGTCTGAGGAGGGCTCACACATGGCTCTGTGGGTACACGGCTTTCACCTGAGAGTGTGTGTGCCAGGGCTTTCATTTGAGTGCTGGGTGGGCGCCATTGCTGTGCCTCTGTGTCTCCTGTCTGTGTCTCTCTCTGCCTCTCCTTGCCTCTCTCTTCCTTCTGTCTCTCTCTCCTGTGTGCATCTGTCTGTCTGTCCCTGTCTTTTTCCCCACTGGTCTCTGTTTCTCTCCCTATTGTTGACTGTGCTCTCCATCTCTCTGTCTCTGTGCTGTGTCTCTTTTTCTCTATGTACTTCTGTGTCCTGATCCCTTCTTGGTCTCTTGCAGTTTTTGTGTGTTGAGATCAAGCTGTGCCCTACTTTAAATTATTGTGTGAGAGAGTGGATTTTTTCTTTCTTTTTATAAAAAAAATTTATATTAGTTTATTTACATCCTGAGGATGCCCCCTCCCTCCTCCCCTCCCAGTCTCCCCAATTCCCCTCTACCCCTCTTCCTTTTCTCCCATATTAACCTTCTCCAGCACATCAAGTCATATCAGGACTGCACATATCTTCATCACCTGAGGCTAGGCAAGGCAGCCCTGCCAGGTGATCCAAAAGCAGTCACTAAGGTCCATGTCAGAAACAGGTCCCCTCCACTTGCCAGGTGCCCATATGAAGACCAAGCCAGCCACCGGCCACATGTGTGCAGGGGGCCTAGGTCCAGATCATGCATGCTGCTTAGTTGGTATCTCAGTGTCTGTAAGGCCCCATGGGACTGGGTTAGTTGTCTCTGTTGGTTTTCCTGTGAGGTTCCTGTCCCCTCCAGGTCCTTCCATCTTTCCCCCACCTCCTAGCCAGGCAGGACTTGGAAGGAGGGGATCAACAACCCACCGACAAACCTATGATCCAAAAATTACCCAGCCTGCAAGAAGTACAGGGATAATGAGGAAACAAAGATAGAGGGAAATTCCAACAATGATTGGGCCAACCTGAGACCCACCCCATGGCAGAGGGCCAGCCCCTGACACTGATAATGATGCTCTGCTCTGCGTTCAGACGGGAGCCTAACTTGACTGTCATCTGGGAGGCTCCAGCCAACAACAGATTGAGATAGATGCTGGGACTTGCAGCCAAGCATGAGGTAGAACTCTGGGGGTCCTGTGGAGACAGTGGACTTTTAAAGACGGTGCCTTACCCTGACAGGTTCCATTTTCCAAATGGCCTTTGACTCCACTTTGAAGATGGAGAAGGACAAGACAAGGCACCTTGGTGGATATGCAAACAGCATCACCTGCCCAGAGCCGTCCATGAGGCACAGACTGACAAATACCTTATCCCTAAGTGAGGTGTCACCCTAAACATTTATCAAATTCGATTGAGACTATAGGAAAACATGGGACATTTAAAGCCATGTCAGGAGCACCATGCCTGGTAACTCATACACACTTAACTAAAGAAAGGTGCCTTACCATCAACTGAACCCACAAAGAGGACACCTAAGATTGTGATGGCAGTGACCCCACTAACCTGTTATGTGACCTCGTGGTGTATACACCAAGAGACCCAGAGCAGAGAACCTCTGAGTGTCCCAGAGTCTTTAGTTTGGCTCAGTGCCCCCTGTTGATGTGATGTATTATGTTACATCTGACTGTTCATTACTCTGTGTGGAGTCCATCCTGTCCTTTGCCTGTATGGTCTCCAGGGTCCTGAAGATTGCTTCTGTACTTGACTCAACCCTTAGGCTCAGTTTGCCTTTGCACTTACAGCTTGAGGCTACAAAGAGTCCCTACTGGGGTCTCTAGCAGACTTTTGGCATCCATTACGTTCTGTCCTATTCTGTAGAAACTTCTCTTTTCTGCAGCAGATTTCCTGCCATCCCTGTCAGCTGTCTGCATGCTTATCACTAATCCAGGCACTGTCGCCATAGTCTAGAACCAACTGCAGTCTGGGAAACCTTCAGGGTGGTGAGGGACCTGCCTGTCTGTGGAGCCCTGCCTGTCAGCGTGTGCACCCTCCTTTCTGCATCACCAGGGCCCTGCTGGCCTGACTGTTCTAGTTGTCTGCCACAGTAGCCCGTGTGGTCTTGGGTGGTGCTGACTGAGCTAGGCTGGTCATGGTTGACCTTGGCTCACACTGCTTGACTTGGGATGACCCTGGGGAGACCATCCTCATTGAACTTGTTCTCATCTTGGCAGAACATGGCTTCACTAAGGCCTGACAGTAGACGACCCTGGGCAGTCTTGAGTGATGGGGGGCTGGGGCCTCCTCAGCCCCTGGTAGAGCCTCCATGGCTCCAGCCCCTCACCCAGGCCCAGGCCCACCTGGCCGTGTTTACGGTGCTGTGGGATTCTCAGAATCACGCTCTGGTTTGGGGCACCTGGCTGAGCTAGGTTCATGATGACTCAGCTACCCTCAGCTCTCAGGGCTATTTTGAGTGTTTCAGCAGGTGATAGACAACAGAGACTTCAGAAGAGAGTAAAACATGAGTGCTATCAGGACCATCCCTGCCCTGCCCCCACACCTGTACTGCAAACCCCCTCCACAGTGCTGACCCCAGATATCAAGATCCCAGGACAGCAAGTGGTAGACAAGGGAGACTTCAGAGGAGAGAAAAACAACAGCTACAAACATGGCTACCCCTGCCCTGCCCCCACACCTGTACTGCAAACCCCCTCCACAGTGCTGACCCCAGTCTGTAGACCCCAGGGCCTCTGCTCCAGCTCTCCAGGCCTGGGCATGCTCTGTTTCCATTCACTCCATCTGAGCCTGGGAAGGCAGCTGAGCAGAGGGTCACTGTGCCACTTGCTGCCCAGTGTATGAACAGTGCTCTTGGGGCTCTGGCATCTTCCCCAGACCATGCAGGGATCTCCCTAATGACATTGAGGCTTAGGAGGCCGAAGGAACTTCTTGTAAAATACCACTGCAGCCTTGGGCCTCCGACAAATGGGGGTAAATTGAGAACCTGAGTCTAGGCCCACGGTTGGTAAGCAGAATTTGGGGCTAGGGTCCAGGTTTAGAAGTCAGTGCTGAGGACCAGGGCCCAATGACGAAGCCAAGGCTCATTAATCAGTACAGGACTCTGTTATTAGAACCAGGAGTTGGTATCTAGGACCAGAGCCCAGGGTCCATGATCAGAACTCAGTGTGTGGGACAAAGTCAAATGATCAGGATCCACCCCCAGTGTCCAGCCCCAGTCAATGCTGTGAACTAGGGTCAAATGTCCAGGATCAGGACAAAGATCTAGTGACCAGAACCAGCGTCCAGCTATTAGATATCAGTCTGCTAATCAACCTAAGCGTACAGCTCAAGACCAGGGCTCAGTGCAGAGGACCAGGGCTCAGTGAAGAGGACCAGGTCTCAGTGATGAGGACCAGGGCTCAGTGATGAGGGCCAGGGCTCAGTGAAGAGGACCAGGGCTCAGTGATGAGGGCCAGGGCTCAGTGATGAGGACCAGGGCTTAGTGATGAGGACCAGGTACCAGTGGATCATGAAGACCTAGTGATCAGTACTGGGTCTGGCAATAGGGAACACTGTTTTGGTCCTGGATGCCACAGTAGAAAGAAGCTCACCAAGATGCTAAGCCTTTATTTTCTGAAGTAGCAGAGGGGTTCAGTCTTCTTGAAAAAGACTTACCCCAGCTAGCTCACTCCAGTTACTTTATTCAATCATACAAGTTTAATTGGGGCTGGGAAGGGTTATGGCTACCAAAATTATCTTGCCCTTGCTGCCTGAGAGAACAGACGACTTCCCCAAATCTCAGTCCCTTTCAACCATGGCTAGCCACAATCAAAATTTATGCCAGGAGTGTCTTAGGACCAACGTTTGTGTAGCTTCGAGCTCTCATGTAGCATCAAGTGCAGGGAGACAACATTTCTTCAAGGTTCACACAGCCTCAAAACAATTTCTCAGTCTCTACTGATTAACCCAAGCATAGCAAGGGCTTTGCTCAAACATTTCACTCAAAGCAGACACAAAAGCTTTACTATACATTTCACTATACACGTTTAGAAACGGGGCTTAGTGATTAGGGTCAGAGATCAGCTCAGGACCCAGTGACTGGTACCATGGGCCAGAGGTTAGGAACAGGGTCCAGTGATTAGCTTAGTTGTTAATGATCAAGACCAATGATCAGTGATCAAGACTAGGGCTCAGTAATGAGGACTAGACCTAGTGATCATGACCAGGATTCAGTGATCTGGTCTAGGCTAGGTGAAGAGGACCAGTAATCTGAGAACAGGGCTAGGATTCAGCGATCTGAACCAGGGATCAGGGTTCAGGACCAGGGAGGGACCAGTAAGTCGAATGAGGGATAAGGACAAGGAACCAGTGGTCAGGACCAGGGCCTCATGGTCATGATTGTGGGTCACTCATCAGGATCAAGGTTCAGTTACAAAAATTAGGGCTCAGTGATCAGGACCACAGTTCACAACCAGGATCAGGGTTTTGCGTCTGGTGCTCATTAAGGTTGTCTACCCTTGGTGAAAAGCACCGAGGCCAAGGGTTTAGAAATCAGGTCCAGAGGTCAAGCTTAACGACCTGGTATCAGGTCTGAAGAGGTCACAAGTACTCTTGATGAAGCCAGTCTTCAGCTCCAGCTTCAGCCACACGTATGTCCAAGTTATGTCTCAGATGCTTGACAAAGGGCATCCTGTGTCTACACTGCTCAACACCCCCGCATTCTATGACGCAAGCACACTAATTTAACATGGTCACACACATTTTCTCTGACCCCCTTCCGTCCTTCCTCGATGTTTGTCTTTGAGAGTAAGACATTGTGCTTTTGCGGCATCGCTTTATTGCTCAGGAGAGTGTGTGAGTGGGGGTGGGAAGCTGTCACACAGGCCTTAGTTCTGAAGCGTAGAGGACCTTCTCCAGGTGTCGTCCCTGCAAAGACAAGAGTGCTCAGCCAGAGGGGCTCCTGGGTTGTGTCTTCATTTTTGCCCTAGTCCCGGCCCTGGATTGCGGAAGACTGGGTTAAATCCAGGGAGTGCTGTCATCAATTACTCCCTTTTCCTTAATGTCTGTGTAGGGCTGCAAGGCCACCTGCAGAGGGACCAAGTAAACCCTGAATGCCCCACCCCCTGCCCCAACCCTGTAACCCACCATCTCCATGACTGCCACCCATGGCTGGTTCCTGGTCAGTACTGGGGGACCTCTTTGCTGCCAAATGGGCCACGCACGGTGGTAATAGTGAGTGCTGTACTGTAGAACAGGCTCAGTAGGAAGAGGGTGAGGAAGGTCACTGTGGTGGGCCACAGGCTAGTACCCGGGGCCTCTTCCTCCAGGATGTCTTGTGACTGGTCCAGTAGCACACAGGGAAATGACTCCGGACATTCTGTAAGACACAGATGACCTTCTAGACCCAAATTCATGGGGATGGGGGCTCGGGAGTAAGGCTTCACTTTCTATGCCTCCTTGGGATATGGGGACAGTGGTGATGGGGGTTCTTTATCTTAGGGAAGAGGCTTGTTCAGGGATGAGGAGGCAGGGTTCCAGAGAAGGGGCTGGAATCCTTGCAGTGCCTCAGATGCCCCCAAGACCCAGCTCTCTCAGGAGACTTTAGTTAGAGAGCCGGCATGGCGACAGGGTTTTCTCTCTTTGTAGCTCTAAGGAGGATCTGAGCCCAGGTTCACCTTGGCCTCAGTCCTCTAGCAGCACCTCACTGAGCTCCTGTTCTTAGGCTAAATTTGACCTGAGTACCAGGCTTGAGCAAGACCAGACACACCCTCAAAAAGCTCCAGGCCAGCATGGTTTCTGGGCTGAGACTGGGATAAGACCAGACACACCCTCAAAAAGCTCCAGGCCAGCATGGTTTCTGGGCTGAGACTGGGACAGCAAAGGCTGGATATGTGAGTGGAGGGTTCTACTGCATTATTGAGAACTGTGACTGGGGGGAGGAGAGTCAACCAACAGGTAAAGGCCTCCAGTACAGACAGCCCTGCTGTCCTCAGGGTCCCAGTGCACAGAACTTTCATGTTAACTGGAAGTAGGAACTGTGTCAGATGCTCATTTAGTCAGCCACTCCTGTTTTTCATCATCGCAATGGTCCATCAATCCTTCCATCATTCCATCCATTCATCTGTATGTCCATCCACCCACCCATCCTCCAGCCTCTCACTCTTCCACTTATCCACCCACTAATCCTCTCTGCTGGCCTCTGTGGTCCTTGTGCTCCTCTGCCTGCTCTCTCTTTGTGGGTCTAGTCTTTCACCTGCTGGCACCTCTTTACTAGATAGAATTCCCTGTTAGGGGCCAGTCAGGTTTCCCAAGCTGGCCTGTTGCTCGAGCCATTTTCAGGGAACTGGACTTTCAAGGGGAGTGTGTCCAGGGTGTGTGCAGGCCTTTACTCCACTGTGGCTCTGAGAGCAGAGGGAGGTTGTTAGAAACCAGCTCCCTGGAGAGGTTCTGAAGGCCCGTGGGACAGGAGCAGGGGCCCCACTGCCCTCTTGTGGGCACCCAGGGGCCAAGTACACCTGGTGGTAGAACTTGGTGTTCTTGGGATGCCCATGTAGAAGGCCCACGTGTGTGTGTGTGTGGGAGTCTGTATGGCCTGCTCTTGCTCCTTCCCAGATTTTCTCCCTACCCTGTTAGTCATTTGTTATACTCGGGCTCAGGGTGAGAAAGGAGACTCAGGTTAAAAAGACAGGCAAGGTGCAGGGGCATCTGGAGGGGCCCACGGCCTTGTCTGTGAGTTGTGTGTAGTTATCAGGGTTGGTTCTGGAAATCCTACTGGGGCCTCAGAGGGGATTTTGAGGAGCTGGGTTTGGGCTGTGAACTTTGTCCTCCTCCAGGGTTCATGGCTGTGTATGTGCAATGTGTGTGTATGTGTGCATGTGTGTATATATGCCATGTGCATGTGTGCAGAGTGGGTTCATCTGGGTGCTGTTTGTGACCACGCTATATCTCTTTCCCATATGAGTCAGTGGGCACCCTGGGTGGCTATGCATGTCCCCATTCAGGGCTGGCCCACTGAGTATGGGTGGCACCTTCTCCCCAGTGCCTCTTGAATTCAGCCCTTCCTACCTTCACTGCCCCTATTGTGGCCCCTTGAGGGTCCAGCCTTGATCTTGCTACACTCTTGCCCCTTCTATTCCTTGCCAGAGCCGGAGCCAGAGACTGCAGTCTAATACACAAACAGCCAACCACCCATTACTCAGAGTACCCTGTTGCTCTTGGGACTGTCCCCCAGCCTTGCCTGCCCTGGCTGAGCATGCTCACTTTAGATCTCATCCCCAGCTTATCCTTACCTCCCACTTACCGCACACTCACACGGCAGGCACACACAGCCACAGGCACACACACACATTTACACCAACGTGAGCATACACAGACACATGCACACTCAGAGGTATGCAAAAGTCGCACACACACTCACACGCTCACAGGGACACAGATACACTTACACTTATGGGCATACACACACATACTCGTACCCATGTAAGTACGCCTATACTCACGGGTACACACAAACTTGCCCCTCCCTCCAAGGCACCCACATCCACAAGCACTCACTGATACGTATACATGCTCACAGAGTAGGCGTGAAAGGCCTTCAAAGCCTCTGAGGCCTCACAGGCTTGGCGGTGGGTGCTCCTCCCTCCTGGGCCCTGACCCCTCCCAGTGTTCTGTGGACCCTGAGGAGAGTGTGCTGGACAGGCACTGATGGAAGTGCAGGGATACTTGGCATGAGCACAGAGTTTATTTAAGGGGTAGGGCGGGCAGGGTGGCTCAGTAGCAGATGCCATCCGCCTCTGACATGATCACAGACACGTTGACGCTGGTGGGTTTACCCGACTTGTAGTCGATGGTCTTCTGGGTGAAGGACAGGGGCAGGGCCTCGTGGCCCACCATGCAGGAGTACTGGTCTCCCTGTTTCCAGGCTTCTGCTGGCGCGCGCAGCACACTCGTCACGGCGAAGGTGGTGGCGCCCTCGCCTGGCTCCTTCAGGGGTGCAAACACTAGGTAGTCCTCAGGGGGCAGCTCCTGGCTTCCATGCAGCCAGCGTATTAGCACATCTGCAGGATTGAATCCTCGCACCAGGCACGTCAGGGACACCAGCTCATTTAGGGCCAGCTCTTCCGACGGCGGCGGTAGCAGGTGGACCTGGGGTGGTAAGGTATTCTCTGGAAGGTAGAAGAGTTACGGCTCAGAGAAGAAGAGCAAAGACCCCGCCCTTCCCTCTTCCCTTCTGGGCAGTTCCTCAGGGAGCCCCATTTTCCCTCTCCAACCTAGGGTGGGAGCAGCTGAGCATCTGTGATAGAGGGAGGGGGCAGGTGTGCGAGCTTGGAGTGTCATATGATGTCCCACCTTTGTTTTTGGCAATTGTTTTAGTTAAGGTCTCAGACTCAGGATGAGTCACCGTGCACGTGAAGGTCTCCCCGTTGTTCCAGCGCTCGGCACAGCCGGGCAGGACGCTGGACACACTATAGCAGCCGCAGGAGTCCTGCACAGCCTCCTTGAGCACCGCGTCCTTCCCAGTGCTGGGTGTCCAGGTGAAAACGGCTCCTTGAGGGTTTTTCAGGCCACTCAGGGTACATGTGAGGCTGGCATCTGAACCCAGAAGCAGGTCCTCGAGCGCTGGCCGGTGCAGTGATAGGTGGGGGCTGCAGTTTTTATCTATAACTGAGAAGGCGTAGCAAATCAGTATACTCTCTCTTTCTCCTTTGCTGTCCACTCCTCTGATGTCCAGAGGCCTGTCTCCTCGTGGCCTGTCCACACCCTACTTCCCTTACTGGCTGGCCAGACAGGTCACTCTGGAGGCTTCCCAGTGGGGGTTCCCCATGGGGGAGTGCCTCAGCGGGGAATGTGGGTCCCGATACCAGGTTAGGGTAGGACTTAATTAAGCCCCCAGCTGACCCCCTCACCTCTGCGCTCTGGGCAGAGCACTTTCGCTGTTTCGACGGGGTAGGAGTCGAGTTGCACGGAGCATGTCACAAATGTTTCTTCTGGGCACTCTTCAGCTGACAGGTTCAGCTGGCTGGTCATGGTGTACAGGCCTCCGGACAGGACAGGTGGGAAGTTTATGGTGGCGATGCCCTCCCCGCTCTTGTCCCAGGTCACGTTCATAGGTCCGGATGGGAAGTAATTCTGAATCAGGCAACCTATTATCACTGGATCAGTTGGTGGAGGTAGTGCCCTCAGAGGGTAGACGGTGGGAGGTCTTGGGGACTCTGGAACATAGGACATGAGTGAGATAGAGGTCTGCACACTCATCTTGAGACAATTTCTGGAAAAAGGGCCTTTCTCTCCTTTACGCTGGAGAACCTAGCCCAGAATCACAGAACTGCGGCACTGTGTGTCTGTAGTTGGAGCTAACCGATAGTTCTGGCTGCAGAGTTTGAATGTGACCTGCGGACAGTCTTTTGCAAGGACCTGGCTAAGTTGCCTCCAGCAGGACTTTGTCCATACTGTAAGTGTCTTTATAAACATGACTATGCTACTGAGCAGCCTAGCAACCCAGATGTCTGAGCCTCACTTCTCTCTGGGCAGTGGGTACAGCCATGCTCTCAGGCTTAGAACCCTATGGAGGACCATAACTGGGAGGTCTGGGCAGGGATGGCTAACCTGATATTGCAGCTCAGCCTGCACAGGGCAGGAGTGGTCAGGAAAGAGCTGGCTTGAAGTCTACACTGGGGGCTGAGGGAGAGGCCATTTTGTTGTGTTTTCACCTTACACTTGCGTTGTTGGTACCTCAGACCTATCTCACCCTCCGTGCCAGCAACCCTGCCCATCCACCCAGCAAGCAGTGGGCCCTTTAGACCAGAGGCCTAAACCTGAGCAGCAGCTCTGCCCATGTAGGTGCTATCTGCAAGTACACTTGAATTTCCACTGGATGAGCGGGGGAAGGAGAAAAGGGCATGAGAAATGGACACTGGGTTGCACGGCCTCCGTTCATGTAAAACAAGCAGAGGCCACAAGCTAGACCCGTGAAACAAGAGTCTCCCCACATTTAGTCCAGCAAAGCTCAGACTGGAACTGTGAGCAACTCAAGCCAGGCTACCTCATCCCAGCCCAGCTCACAGCCAAGCCCAGTTCAGCCAGCCCAAGTTATATTAGCTCATCTTAACCAGACAAGCCCAGTTCAGCCTCATCCCAGCCTCGCTCTGCCCATGGTGTTCAGCCTAGCTCAGTCCAGCAAGGCCAGCTGAGCCCATCCCAGCTCTGTTTAGCCCGTCCCAGCCTGCCTAAGTCCAGCCCAGCTCAGTTCAGCAAGCTCATCCCAGCCTAGTTCAGTTCATCTCAGCCAAGCCCATCTTAGACCAGCTCAGACAGCACAGCTAACCTAGCTCAGCCCAGCTCAGATGAGCTGTTCTAATGCAGCTCAGTGCAACTCTGTCTAGGTCAGTCTATCCTAGGTAAACTTAGCCTCGCTCAGCCTAGCCCATCTGAGATCACGTCAGCTCAACCCAGCTCATTCTAGCTTAGCCTTGCCTAGCCTGGCTCAGCCAGCCCTTCTAGCCTACCTCGTCCAGTCCAGCCTGGCTCATCCCACCTCAGTTTATCCTAGCCCAATCCAGTTTAGCTCAGCCAACTCAGTTCATCGCAGTGTAGCCTAGCCAGACCGTTTCAGCCCAGCCTAGTTTAGCCAGCTCTGCTTAGCCCATTTCAGTCTAGCTCAGCTCATCTCATCTCAGCCTAACCAATTCCATCCCAGCCTAGTCCAGTTTAGACCTACCTAGCTCAGTCATCTCAGCCGACCCAGCTGAGCCCAGACAAGCCTAGTTTGGCTGGCCTGGTCTACTTTACTCATACCAGCCACCCCAACTTAGTTCACCCTAGCTCAGCTCTCCCCAGCTCATTACAGCTCAGCTAACCCCAGCCCAGCTCAGTTGCCAAGCTTAGACTAGCCCAGCCATCCAGCCCTTTCTACCCAACCCCATCCCACCCCACTCCATCCCATCAGAGCTCAGCACAGATCATTCCAGCCTAGTTTGGCCAGTCCACTCTAGTTTATGGAAGCTCAGCACAACCCACCCAGCACAGCTCAGCCTGACCTAGCTTAGTCCAGCTTGGTTTGGCTAGCCTAGTCTAGTTTACCCCAATTCAGCTCAGTTCAGCCCAGTCTAGCCCATTCCTGCCTAGTTCAGTTGGTGTAGCCTGGCCCATCCCAGCCTGATTTATCCTAGTCCTGCTGAGTCCATCCCATCCCAGACTAGCCCACCAGATCAGTCTAGCTTGATCAGCCCAGCCCAGCCCACCCCATCCCACCCCTCTCCTCCTAGTCCTATCCCATCTCAGCCTAACCTAGCTAATCTAGAATTTTAGCTAATTCCACTCCAGCCCAGCTTGTCCTAGTCCATTTCAGCAAGCCTATCCTAGGCTCAGTCAGCTCAGAACAACTCAGCCCAGTTTAGGCCAGTTCAGCTAGCTCAACTCAATGCAGCCTAACCCAGCCCAGCATAGACAGTCAACCAGTTCAGGCTACTCTAAGCCCAACTCAGCTCACTCTAGACTAGCTCAGTCAGCCCAACCAAGCCTACCCTACTATATCTCAGCCCAGAATAGCCCATCTCAGATTTGCTCAACCTAGCCTGGTCTACTTGAACCAGGGCAACAGGCAACATCTCATCCTAGCTCAGCCCAGCCCAGCCCAGCCCAGCCCAGCCCAGCCCAGCCAGGCCCACCCCAGCCTAGCTTAGTCTAGTTTAGTACTCCCACCCCAGGCCATCTTAAATCAGTCCAATTCAGACCATTCCAGCCTATCCTAGCCTAGGCTAGCTCAGTACAGCTTAGTCCAGCCCAGCCCAGCCCAGCCCAGCCCAATATCCATTCCAGCCTAGTTTGGCCATCTAGTTTATCCCAGCTCAATACAACCCAGCTCATTCCAGCCCAGCTTAGCCTTGGATAGTCCACCCCACTCCACCCCATCACACCCACCCCACCTCACCCATCCTATCCCATCCAGCAATGCTCAGCACAGAGTATTCCAGCCTAGTTTGGCCAGTCGAGCACAACCTACCCAGCCCAGCCCAGCCTGGCCTAGCCCAGCCGAGTTTGATTTGACTAGCCTAGTCTGGTTTACCTCCATTCAGCACAACTCAGCCCAGTCCAGCCCAGCCCAGTTTTTCCCAGATTAGTTTAGTTTATCCCAGCTCATTACAGCTCATCTCAGCCTAGCTTAGCTCAGATGGCATAGCTCAGCCTAGCCTATTCCTACCTAGCTCAGCCCATTCCTGCCTAGCTCAGCCCATTCCTGCCTAGCTAGCTCATTCCTGCCTAGCTCAGCCCATTCCTGCCTAGCTAGCCCATTCCTGCCTAGCTAGCTCATTCCTGCCTAGC